>JAJJMB010010184.1:2188410-2231925 GCA_023531105.1 Papaver atlanticum | reverse complement strand
TCTGTTTTGTCACAGGTTAACTTAAGTAAATTTTATTTTATTTTTAATTAACCAAGCCGGGCTAACCCGTGAACCCGCAAGCCTTACCCGTTACGGGCGCGGGTTGAAGAAATGATCACCCGTGAAGAATATCGACCCGCATGTTTTGGCCCGTGTTAATCCGAACCCGTGTAATCCGTAACAAGCCAGCCCCGGCCCGCCCGTTTTCCAGCTCTAAATCGGATAAGCAAGCTATGTAAGATAAATTTTATGATGATTTCTTTACGTCTCATCCACATGACGTAAATCAAGTACGCTTTTATCCAACATGCTATGGTACATAGTTAAGCAATAAATAAACTTGTTCTCTAGTCAACAAGATAAATAATGAAGATATAATCCCCCAAATGACATCAATGCTCTATGGGTGAAATGAAAATGTATACGGGCCAAATTTTTGAAGGGAGAAATGTGAGATAGGTGGATGCAAATATTGGGGTTGAGTTTGGATATGGATGCACTTGTGCGTTGGCTAGAGGTCAGAGTTCTTAAGGTTTCTTAAAGGGATATTTAATTTTTTTTAGTAACATACAAATGGGCCAGGTGGTGAAATGCAACTTAGCCAGCATACTCCAACCACCAGTGGTGCCTCTCAATAGGTGCTATCTGGTCCGGATATGTGAAAAATCAAAGATTTTAATCAGCGCTCATATGAAATCATAAGGATTAGGTGACCTGCCTATAAACCTCTTAATGGAGACTCTGATGAGAATTAAGCATAATAAAATGTCTAGTCTTAGACTTTAAATATGTGATTTCGAGAAGTAATGATGGTTCTGGAGAAGGTGTGCATGGCTTTGAATATGCGTGAATTACCAAGAGATGAGACATTTAACCAACAGTCTTAAATGACCATTAGTAACAATTTTATAAGTTTTATAAAAGGAATTTAGACGAATAAACTCCAGAACAGAGAGAACTAAAAGACGTAACAATAGAATAAAATATAAAAGGACTCATGAAGAAAATGTCGAGGAGTTTTTTCCGTGGAAGGAAAAAAGATTTTCAATGGCTGAAGAAATAAATGAGATGAGATGATCGTGATGATGCATTTGTCCAGAGAAAGAGTCGTAGTGCGACATAAAGTGAACCCGAAGAACCCGATGAGGGTTATGAGTATTAAATCGAGGAGGAAAGTTCAGCTGAGGATGATTATGATGTTGAAGAAAAAGAGAAGTTGAAAGGATTCATGATGATTTGTATAAGAGGTTCTTAGCAGAGAATGAAAATCCTCCATACTTGTAAGGACCATGCATGAACGATTAAACGTGGATTCAGATGGAGAAACTGGTGATGGTATTGATGCAAAAGGGGAACTGCAGGGATACGAATCATCAAAGGAGGGAGTGAAGATAACGATGATGATGACATTAATGATTCTGAAGATTGTGCTGGTGATGGTTATGGTACTGCTGCTTCACCTGACAGTGAATACAGTGCTTGCTATGAAGAAGAAGATTGGTATAACTACGATAGGGATGATTGTTACTAATCACCTACCTTTGGGACATCAGATAAACCAAGGTTGTTAGGCTTTTAGTTAAGCTTAATGATGATTAACAAGTTTTTTAAACAAGTTTTTCGATGTTTGCTAATATTATTTTTTGAAGTGTTGTGGTGGTTCATAATCTTCTTGCTCTGATGGTTAACTCGGACGGTGTTGAGTTTTCTTGGAATAGGTTTTTGTTGTTGGTGTTGAATAGTTACAGTTTTTTGTTCATGTGTTTGTTGAAATATTTCCGGATATCTTTTACGTTGAAAGTTTGTTTTGGTTTCAGACTGATAATCTCTTTGTTGTATGAAAAAAATATTTAAATCGGATTTTTGGTATGTGTAGGTAGTAAACAGGGATGTAATGAACATGGTTTGTTTAATGTTAAGGTACTGTTGTTGATTATTGTTATCTATGGTGTTTAATAAAGTAATTTAAGTAGTGGTTATAAAAAAATTCGAGTAGAGCTGGTAGATTGAAGATGAAATCTAGAAATCCAAACTATGAATTGGTTAAGTTTACTAGTAAATTGTTGACAGATTTGATGAACATGATTTTTTTTTTTTTAGAACATGATTACGTCATAGTGACTGAGCGGAGCTAGATCAATTTTCCTCCTTTTCCATTATTCATCTTTGAACCCTCTTTTGTATCTTCAAATTTCAGGTTTTCAGACAAATTTGAAGTATCTCCAACAAGCAAAGACATTAGAAAAACATTACTCACAGGAACAAAAACCACTAAATAAAATTACTAACCCCGTAGTAAGATTTTCGATATTCTTTTGAAATGGAGACCTATACAAGAACTGAAAACAAATCAAATTTGTTGTTCCTTTAAAAATATGGAAAGTCGTTGAAAATTGGAGACCAATTACAGATGGTTGGTTGAAATATGAGAGAGGTTTGACGAAACATCAATAATAAGCGGGGAAGTGAATGTGGAACCGGTGGACGTTATACTTACGCTCAATGTCGGACGAACATTGTAGCTATGCCTCACCCAGGCGCACTCAATAACCACGCTTAGAAACATGCGTATGTATAAGGTACGTTGGAACCAACGATCATTATACTTAAAGACTCTAAAATCTAGTTTTGGTATTACAAACAAGTTATGTAATTTGCCACTTAAGCAGCTCGCAAACAATTCCACGGTCATAAACACGGTAAAAGACAAGACAATCAATAAAACAATATCGGAAAAAAAAATCAACTTAGAGCAAGAAGCTGAGCAAACAAAACAATTTATGATGGATAGGCATCCCTAGAGCAATAAGTATTTTCTTTCCCACATGCACGATGCCTAGTAACGCGTTTGGAATCTTTGGATATCAGAAACAGAAGTCAGAAAAGCAAAAACATTGCTTCACAAAAAATTAATTTTTTTGTTTATAGAAGTCATTCTGAAATTATTCCTGGACTAACTTTTGACTTCTCTGTTTCTATAAGTCAAAAAATAACTTCCGGATGTGTATCCAAACAGCTTATCGGAAAAGCTCTTGGAAATACCCCATGCTAAATTACAAATCCCTCAAACAGTATCTACAGATGCTGTAAACGAACAGACCAAAAGGTAGAACCCTCCGTATCTAACCCAAACCAAACTGGTTTGTAACTTCGTGTCCACTATTTAAGGAAACACAACTGCATAATGTTATTACTACGTGTCGGTAAAACATCTTTGCACGTTTCGGTAATCTGTTCCAATTGTGAAACGTATCAAGGAAGCAGTTCGGTAAGACGTGTCTTGGAAGCTGTAATTTATTTCATTTCTTTTTCTGGAGGGAATGCACATTTTATTTGGACCACAATACCCCTCAAACCTATCTCCCCAGTTTCGTATCAAACAGGGGTAACACTGTAAAACGACTTTAAAGTGTTCAATTTTCGCTAAAAATCTCCCAATTTTCCGATTTCGCGCCCAATAAACACTTTTCCAGCGCCATTCCCTCTTCTCACTGTACTTTCTAAAAATTCGAACTTTTTAATTGCTTCTTAAATACCTAATTAAATCCCCAAATCCATCCAGGATCTAGGACCGAGAGAGGTTTGAGATTCAGAGAGAGAAGAAGAAGGAGAGCCAAGATGTTTTACTCGCATCAATTGCTCGCTAGAAAGCGTCCTCTTGGAACAGTATGGATGGCTGCTCACTTAGAAAAGAGGCTCCGCAGAACTCATATTGATGTCACTAATATTGCTTCTACAGTTGGTTCGTTTCTCTCTTATTCTCGTTACTCCCACTATGTGGTTTGCGTTTTGTTTTGGGTGATTTAAGATTATGAACTGCTAAAAGTTGTCAACTTTTTGTAACCATGATGGGTTTTTTTATCGGAAAGATCCAATCTTTTTCTTTTTGCCGTTGTTTTTTTTTCACTATTTCGGGAGATTTGGGGTTGATTTTGTGATCTTGGCTAAACCCAGACCGCACATCTTAGTAGTAGTTTTAGGGTTTTCGTTGGAATTTAGGGCTTTTATTTAAAGGTAGAGAATTTATCTAATCTGATGGATGAACCTTTTGATTGATAACCTAGGTAGTTTGATTATACCATGACCATGTATTGAATTTTCTCTATTTTGTTTATACAAGGGTTCATAGTGAGCCTAGCCACTTACTCTACAACCATGCTTTACCACATTCTGTTGATATTGCTGGCTCATGCCATTCCAGAGTGGTAAGATGTGGTGACTAGAGTCATATAGGTTTCAGCTTCCTTTATGAAGACAGTTTAGTCTTCCAAAATTCTTCATTAGACGCTGCATCCGACTTAGTGGGTATTCTTACAGTCATGGTTTGGCTACGAACAGTGACCTAAAATAGTGAATTTGTTTGTGATTGCAACGTTTGATAAGCATTTATTAGGAAGCCTCAATGCGAAAATATTTCAATCTACACTAAGTGATGCAAACATTGATGTTCTTGGAAAACCCTTTACACATTTATTTTTACACTAAGGACTCGTGAAATTTTCTTGGTTCAGATTCAATAATGTTCCCAGAAGCACCTATTGCACTCCGGCTATCAGCATTCCTTCTACTGGGTGTTGTTCGAATATATTCAAAGAAACTTGATTATCTAAAGGGCGATTACGATGCACTCGCAGCAAATCTAAAGACTGCATTTGATCACATTGAAAACCTTAATTTACCTGAAAATGCATCCGCTGCACCATTTGAATCTGTTACTATGCCGTTGCGAACTTTTGAGCTTGATGCTGTGGATCTTGATCTCGACAGCAGCATTAACTTTGAGAGGTAAGATATTAATCATTTGGTTTCTTAATAACAAACTGGTCGACACAAAGCTGCAGCGGAGAAAAGCTAACATATTTATATTTATTTGGGTTTTCAGTACTCCAGATAATCATCTCAAGACACTTGAAGATATCACACTTGAAGGTAGTAATCATCTGTATGTGTTAGTTGTACCACACCATGTTTTTCTATTGTCTTTATTTAATTTTTTTGAATTGCAAGATAACGTTTATGATTCCTTTTTGTGCAGATCAAGTCCCAGTTACTCAAGATCCTTATCTTGATTTTTTCATTAATGAGGTTACTATTCTACCTCTAAGATAGTTTTTTTCACAAATTTGTTTGTGATTTCATATAATCTGGTAATGGAGGTTGCACGTTGTGAGATGACATGAATTATCTGTACTTTTCAGGATATAAACATGGATAGGGATACTTCTCCACAAGAAATGATTCCAGACAGTAGTAGTAGTCAAATGGAAGAAGAGTATGCTTCTTGTTGTATTTCAAAGTCTTTACATTTGTTGTATATATTAAAGGATTTGAATTGATTACATCTCTTCCTTTATTTTGTACAGCATTCCTTTAGCTCCAGGAAGTGGTGCTGCTGATGGTGTTTCTATTTTAAGTCCAAATAAGCAAGCAGAGGAACTCAATAAGTCGGTTCCTGAATCTCATATACCTCAAGAAATTCCTGAAATTGAAGTTGTGCGTGATGCTGATCCTAATTTAAACCTCCCAGAGCTGCCGGATATTCTTGAGGGTGTTGCTGAAAAGTCTTTAGAACAGACAGAAAATGAGAAGGACTCTTCTCCAAACTCAGAACATTTGTTAGCTGGAGAGCAATCTGAACATATACAGCATAATCCTGATCCACCAACTGCTTTTGGATCAGTAGAGTCTTTGGGCAACGTTGTTTCAGATATTTCCTTCAGTAAGTTCATGATTACTTAAGATCTAGAATTCGGTAAAGTTTGATTATGTCTAGCTGATTCTAATTATATTTTTTCATGTTTTAGGGAATGAATCTTTTGAAATGGCAATTCAACCAACGCCACCAAATGAGAAGGAAAAAGTAAAGTCAAGAAAGAGGAAGCAATTCTTTGATAAGAATCCTGTGTTGTCAAACAAGTATGTGTCATTTAGTATGAGGTTCTTCTTGGTTTATACACAACATATAAGTTTAACAAAAGATTTTACAGGATCATGACTGGACTTGTGAAAGATGCTAGTATGCTGGTGCATAAGAGGAGAAAACTCCCTTGTTCCTCTTTGGATGTCTGGAGGTTTGAGAACAGGCGAAGAAAGGACCAAATATTCTATCAGTCTTCAGTTACTGGTGTGTTTCTTTTCCTCTCCTCAGCATATCTTTATTATATGGACTCTAAATTTGAGTTTTGGGGTAATGAACATGTAAAATATTTCCATCTACAGGTATGTCTAAAAGTCTTCAACATTTGTTCGAAAGGGATTATGTTTCTTCCAGATCCCAAAATATAGGGCCAGGGGATACTCAAGAAAATGCGGGTGCTCATACATTTGTTCCCGATGTTGATATGGAAGTTGATAACCAGCAGCCCAATGTTGATACGGAAGTCCTGCCCGATGTTGACACAGAAGTTGAGCGTATTCCACCTGTTGTAGAAACAGAAACTGAGCATCTTCAACCTGACGATAATCCTGAAATTGAATATGGCCGATTTGAAGATGGCTCTGCCGATAGAGATTTTATGACTGAATTTATGGCTACTCCAACTCCTTCCAAAACTTCTATGTTAGAACCTCAGACAGGAAGCTTGTTCGAGACTGAAGTGCCGTCACTCGATCAAACTATCCATACTGAAGCTGTTGGCTCCTCAATTATGAAGACTCCTTCGTTTTTTTCAGACCGTCTAAGCATGGATGAATCTGCTAGTTTTTCAGATATTCCAGGATTATTAGATTCTGCCGAGGTAAGTTTTATCCCGATATTAATAAAACCTTGTTTTTTAATTGTTAAAATACAAAGCTCCTTTTGTATCTTTTGGGAAGAGGTTAGGCTTGATTTTCACTTTATTCTACTCGAGCTTTAACTGTTTGGTGAACAAGCTCGAGTCATTAGTGTATGCAAATCCTTTCCATTGTCCAGAATAGTTAAGCAGGCTTTTGAAATTCAAACCTATCTCTTTTTCCGCAGGAACTAAACTTTCTGGAAGCTGATACGACGCCAGTTGGTAAGTCACTAAGTTGAATATTAAAAAAGTTACTGTTAAGAGATGAAATTTGTTTCATTGGAATGTGTATTGGCAATGCTATTTGGCTCCCTCTTTTCCACCTCCCTATTCACCTCTCTACAATCTAAACCCCACATCTGGGGAATGGTGAACCCTACCAGTACCTGAATGTGAATCTTAATCTGGATGTGTGGTTGAGATTGTAGGGAGGTGAATAGGGAGGTGGAAAAGAGGGAGTCAAATAGCATTTCCGAATTTGTATGTAACTTAACTTTGTTGCATGATGAATAAGCAGGGCAAGAAGAGAATGATCCAGTTGATAAACTTTCTGTGAGGGCCAGGTAATGCAACTTTTCGTACCTTTTTTTACGTTGGATTTGTCAGGACATATTTGATCTGAGTATTTCTGACCTGTCTTCAGTGCCGTGGCTCAATATCTGAAAAATTACTCTCCTCCTGCAACTGAAACATCTCAAGATCAAATTGGGAGTCTTTCTCTAAGCAAGATTTTACACGGCAAAACCAGAAAGCAATGCGCTCGAATGTTCTTCGAAACACTGGTAAGGCATCATTGAAAAATTTCACTGGTAGTCTTTTGTGTCGGTTCACTTGTAGTCTTGTTTCAGCTATCTGATTAGTATTTGTACTCAAGCTTTCATGCAAATAAATTTTGAATATCAGTACTTTGGTACAATTGCAGGTTCTGACAAGTTTTGATTATATCAAGGCGCACCAAGAAGAAGCTTATGGTGACATTTCTTTGACATTGACTTCACGTTTGAAAACCCTATCCTGAGATAATATTCTGGTGCTCTTGTAAATAGGTAAGATTAACAGTGTATCAAGAAATGTTAAGAGTACAAGTCCAAAATGATGTTATTCTTCTGTTATTGGCTTGCTTTTTAGGATGAAGATAAAGATTATAAATTGTTTGATTGAATTTCGAAAAGCAGGTTTTGATTACAAAGCAGAATGATGGTAGCAGCAGAAGCTAGTTTTTCTTCTTAATTTTAAAGGTCAGCGACAGGGTTGCTGCTCCTCTCGAAGACACAAGACTAGAGGAAGCATGTGAATTCATCTCAGTAGACAACCTAGGAATCTATTTCTATATACCCCCACCCCAGCCCTGTATAGCAAATAAACATCTTATAACTTAATCTATATTATCATGCTCTATTTATTTTGGTTTTCTTTCAGTTTCAAATTTTAGAGATTACTTAGTAAAAAACAAAGTGGTGTATAGTTTTGCATTCAACTCCTGGAAGATGAAAATCTTTTTTTTTTTAGTAGTACAGAGTGTAGTCTACAGACAGACTATTGAATTTTGTATCCTGTACTAAAGAAAGTATGACTTTTCATATTGATTCATTGAGCTTCAAGAAGACTATGGAATATGTGTTAGTATCTGGACATTATTCTGAAGCTTTTGAGCTAACTCTTGATTCTCCCTAAAAGAAAATCTAGAGATTGAAACTGTGCGGGAGGCTCGTCAGACTTTCCAGTCTCAGAACCCCCCAGTTTCATGGTCTCAACAGAACAAGAGATGCCGTTCAAGCATAAAGAAAATGAGGACTGTGTCCGTTTCAGAAGGACAAACCTAAGTTTTTCAGTTAAATCTTGATTCACCAACCACTGTTGCGTCTCTGGGGAACAATGATTTAGAAGTGGGTCTGTTCAAAATTACTTTAAGATTTTGAAATGGACTAGAGTTCATTTGTTTAGCTGTTTCTGACTTTTATGATTTCGGTAATGAATCATGTGAAATGGACTAGAGTTCATTTGTTTAGCTGTTTCCGACTTTTATGATTTCGGTAATGAATCATTTGAAATGGCCATGCAACCAACACCACAGTTGCTTCTCAGTGTTATCCAATTGGTAAGGAACCCTTTTTGAGGTTCTCGCCACTTTGTGCATAGCACATTCGTTTAACCGTAAAGTATTCAGGGTTGTATGGCGAATGAGCAAAGGTGCTAGTGGTAAGCTAGTGCATCGAAGGAGAAAAGTCCCTTCACCATCTTTGGGTGTTTGGAAGTTGGAACACCGAAATCTTTCTCTAATCAAGATCTTCCATTGCAAAACAAAGAAGCAATACCCTCAATTGTTTCATTTGTGAGATGCCAATGATCTAGCGTGGCCTTGTTTGCTGACATTTTAATTCTCTCTTCAGCATTGCGCTTAAGATTCGAGCTCAAGTGCACAACAGCGTACAGTAATCACTTTAGCAAGTTCGGACAAATCAAAGTAAACAAGAAGCTTATGGAGACAACATATCAAAACCCATCTTACTTTATTATGCAGAGATTCATATCTCTGCTTAACCCAGAAATTGGTATAACCATTGTGCTCTTGACATTACTAAATTCAAGATCTGAGAATACAAGAAATGAAAAATTCAACAACTGAACATAGTTTTAGTAACAGTTCAAGAAAGAAGGGTTTCGATTTTGCTTGGGACGTGAGCTTCATGATCTTCAAGACGACCTTGAACAGAACCATTCTCCCAACGAACAAGTGTTGGAACTCCTTTGAGATTAAACCTTGAATCGATCCTCCATGGATGATTTGGAGTTCTCCAAGTTGGTCTATCACCAACATAAGCTCTCAATAATAGTACATCTGATGATGATTCTTCAAGCTTTTTGTAAATCACTGGTTCTGCTCTTACGCAATCTGAAAATATCAACATCAAAATAGGGTTCTCTTTTTCAGCGAATACAAATCATAAATTAGAAAAAAAGTAACAAACTATTGATTTGTTTTTTTGAAACCCTAGAATTTAGAAATAAAAGATTTTACCAGGGCACCAGCTGACGGATGTAGAAGGATCTATGTCAGCTAAGAAAAGTATGAACTTGATTCGGCCATTTTCAGAATTGAACTTCTCAAAAGCTTGATCGAAATCTGAAGGCGTTACGTCTACCATCTTCAGAGGCATCTTTCTCAAGTGTTTTCTAGGTAGCGAGACAGGGATTTGTTCTTCACGATTTACGAACCCTAAACGCAACAATCTCTCAGATATGCACAAAAATATGAGAAGATAAAGGGCTAGTTTAACTGGACGCCCCATTTAATTTTCAGCTGGTACACTCCCCAATTCGTTAAGCATTTCCTTGCTAAAGTGCCCAAGTGGCTCTTTGCCTCGAGAACGTTGTTTTTTCTCTCCTTGCTACAACACCGTGGCTGTTGCACACACTCATGAGTGCCGATTTGCTTGGGGGTTTGTAAAAATCCAACGCAGGACAGAATTTTTATCATCACCACCGACGGGCTGAGAAAGAAAAATTATACATATCGGTCACCTTATTATAACTCACAGGGACACAAACCCACAAGCAAACTGGTACTCCCATTATAAATTCATTCATGCAAACGTAAAGTGAGATTTTGGAAGCTCATTCATGCAGATTGTATTACAAGAAATTATAATCTAGGAATCATCAGACAGAAAGGAGAAAGTTATCTTTATCTTTTGACTCCAAATGAACACCATACTCAAAAATCCATGAATAGATGACAAACAAGATTTTATTTGGACGATCCATTTGTGCCCAAGGTGAAAAAAGAAATCAAAAAGACACAACAGTAAAAGTTATCTCTGAACAAGGACACAGAAAATTCGGAATCGCTATAAAAGGAAGAAGTTCTAGGAATGAGTTATGTGGTCTACTCAAGAGACACGGGAGAGTAAATTCATGGAAGAGGGGAGGGCCTCTTTTCAGTGGTGTAAGCAGCATACTCCTTCCCATTATCAATTCTTGTTGTTTGACCACCAGCATCCAAAAGTGCAGAAGTTACGGCCAAAGCAGCTCCTGCAGATAGGGCTGTTGGGATGCTCCTCGCTGGAAAGTTCCCAAAAATAACATTTATCAAAAGACAATTTCTAAAGATGAAGAACAATGATAACAATTCAGATTAAATAATACACATTTATTGATAGGTTTCATTTCACTAAATAAGTTGGTGATTCACACAAAGATCAAAAGCACAACTTGAGGGTTCAACCTTCAGCTACTGAAGATAAACCATGATAGTCTTAATCACTCATAACAAACAAGCCATGTGTACTGGAGAAAGAAAGAGAAAAACAGCAGAATACATAAAGACAAACATGATTCATCAGTCACAAATATCAATCTAAACGATAACTAATCTCCTCTGAACTTCAATTGTTGTGTACAGGAAACTGTTTGTTATTTTCTAGTTCCCTTCCTCTAGAACTGAAAGTACTTGATGAACAGAAAATATGTAATAGAGGTGGCTTTTATCTTTCCAGAAACTGGAGGGTAAAAAAATGAGGACACAAGATTCATACCTTTGAAGCCTAAAACAGCAGCTCCAGCAGCAAAACCTCCAATTGAACCATTTACAAAGTCCCTCTTCCCTCTGTAATTCAGAACCAATTGTTCTACACCTATATAAACTCCTCCAATTGCAGCAAAAGTCAGACCATGGTTTCCCATCATTTTTAAGGTCCTTATCAAACCTGGAAGAGCAACACCTCTTTCAACACGAGGCACATCAGCCCAAGTAGCACAAATAGTTCCCCAAATAGTCCCTGATACTAATCCCATAGTTGCACCCTTGACTGTTTTCATCATAGTAGTAGTATCATCCTCCAAATACCTTTGTTCAGAAGGATCCATAGATCTTGTTTAACTGCAAAAACAACCATATCCAAATCAATAAAACCAGAAGCTCACACAGCTTACACCCACAACATGAAACATATGCTGCACACAGGCACAAACTACATCAACAGGAATTTGAAGTAGCATGGTTACAAGGGTTTGAACTTTTTCATCAGTGCGACAAAGAGACACTTCAGTCTCAAATCTTAAAAGTTAATTGACTATTTTTACAAGCTACAACAATTTAAGCTTATAAGTGACAACCAAAATGGCAGTTCCAAGAGGGCTTTACATTGTTCCACATTGGCATATTCTCATTTAGCAGGCTTCAGATATTAAAGATCTACCTTGTGCCAGTGTAAAATAACTTGGCTAACCTCATATACCTAAAACCATTTATCAAACTAGAATGCTCACAACCAAAAATGAAAACCTTTAATCAGCAGCTAATATCAGAGAAATGAACTTAAAGAACATCCCATAACAATAATGATAAACACGAGAAGATAACTATTTAGATTCCATAAACTATGGAACTTCTTGTATTCACACTTCTGCAGGCAGTGAAAATAGTACGAAGTTTTGCACCACCCAAATTCATAAAATCCAGTGATTTTTCAAGGTACCCACATTCACTAAATTGAAACCCTAGAACTTAAAGAGCTCACAGAGGTAAATCAAATGGAAGTTGAAACCCGTGGAACAAATCTGTAAATCACACATACACAAAAACCTATCACAACAAATCAACTTCCACAAATTCATATTCCCAATGATAGCTAAACTCATACCCAACATTGCAGATTCTTACACAAAATGATAAACCAAAACCCTTGTTTCACGTATCTTAACATTGCTAAAATTTGGGCAAATTCAATCCAATTGATCAGAATAAATAGAAGATTTAAAGAATCTAAGCAAAGCAATACACAAATCACATAGAAAAAAAACAAAAATGAATCAAGAACTTACGGGAAAAAATAAATTAGGGCGAGTACGATCAACCGCTTGTACGAGTCCAGCTGAAATTGTTGTTCTAGTAACCCTTCTTCTCTCCCTTTCTCTCAAGTCATCAACTACATCTATAGACCAAATAGAGATCTGTATTACCATTTTACCCTAAAGATTCCACTTGCACAGGATTATAGGGTCTGGGCCATAAGGTTAGGGGTTAGAATTGGAACGAGCTTTTTCGGGGACTATTCTAAAAAGGTGAGGGACTACTCTTCTATTTTGGTTGGATATTTGAAGTGAATTTGAACCACCCCTTAACTTAGTTTTTTTCTAATACCAAACTTGCCCTTGGTGATTAAATTAGTTAGTGTAATGATTAATTAGTGTGTTAGTGTAATGATTGATTAGTGAGGTTAAATTAATTAGCTGAGTGTTTTTAAAAGAATGATTTTTGAGAAGAAGTTTTTTTTTTTTTTTTTTTTTTTAAGATGGCTGATTTCGAAATGAGGGTTTTGGGTACTTAGGTATACTTCAAATTTAGTTAATGTTGCTTGAATTGACAAAAACTTTCGGAAAAATGAGAAATTTATAAACTGATTTCGACCATGGAAATGAAGTTCAGCTACGACATCTGAAGAACAGGTAGCCGAACTCATCTGCAAGTGTAGTTCGGCTAATGGTTCTGAAGACACAGGTAGCTGAACTCAGCTTTAATGGAGTTCTTGCTTTCAGAGAAAAGTTCGGCTAGGAAAAAGAAAGTTGCGACGTAACCGAACTAAAAGTTCGGCTGGGAATTTTTTTCTCGACGTAACCGAACTCAATATATAGGTTTTTAGAAAAAAGTTCGGTTAGTAGAAAAAAATTGCGACATAACCGAACTAAAAATTCGGTTAGGAAAAGAACGAAAAAAAGTTGCGACGTAACCGAACTAAAAGTTCGACTGGGATTTTTTTTTTGCGAGGTAACCGAACTTTTTTCTGAAAGAAAAAACTCCATTAAAGCTGAGTTCGGCTAGTTCGACAAACTGTTTCACATAATTCCTAGCTGAACTTCTCTCTGCAACTTTCATTTTCAACTCATTTTGATGATTACTTCTCATTTCTTCAACCAAAAACGAATGACAAGTAATGGGTTTGTGAGAATATCTTCGTTAATGATTTTAATTAAGCTATATACATAGAGGTGGTGGTGGTTGGTGGTGGTGGTAGTTGGAGGTGGTAGGTGATGGGCGGTGGTGGTGGGCGGCGGTGGTGGTTATATATATATAGGTGGTTATTAGGTTGGTTTTAAATTAAATTAGGTTAAGGGTAGGTTAGTCATTTCCATACTTTAGGACACCCCTTATAAGTATAGGGTAGACATTCCTATCACAAAATAGTCCCCCTCCATTTTTGAGTAGTCCCCAAAAAACGGTTCTAGAATTGGTTGCACAAGCCCACCGTGGTTGGACTGAGCTAGAAGCCTAGAACCTAGTAAATTGAGTTTCGATTTATTCTAAGTTTCTAAGGCCTATTCCTATGCACATGTCAAGCTCCTCATTTTGTCACTTTAACACCCATTATGGGTATGGCAAAGTGGCAAACAAATGTATCCAAGTGTCAAATATACCACTTAGACATACACGACAGAGCGTCTACCGAGCGATAAAATGTCCATCGTTATATGGTCAAATGATCGCTCGTTGGTCTGTCTAGCGCCAACGATAGTCATGATGTCGCTCGCTAAGTAGATCATCGCTCAGCATCTCCTCATCCAACGGCTACAATTTCCCCCTCTATAATAACCAAGTTCAAATTCATTTCAACTCACACCAGAATTTCTAAATCTCTCCAGAATTTCTTTGTCTTTAAATATTCTTCTTATCTAAAATAAGATTAACTAATCACACATTCTCTACACTTCTTAATTTCTCTTTTTTTTGTAACATGAATTCACAATCTCAAAGTCAGGGCAACGGTAAAGGTAGAAAGGTCAAAGTTCGGGTTGCAAAATTCAACATCATTGAAGATGAATGTATTTTTCGTAATTATGTTTATTTTACCCAAGATTGTATTAATGGTGCACAACAGCATGGTAACACCATGTGAGATAACATATTTTTGAGATATCAAGAGAAAACCATGAACATCAATGATCGTGATGCTTCTGGGTTGTCGCAACGCTTCATTGTAATCAATAAGAAAGTCGCCTCTTATGTTGCATTGATAATGCAAGCCAATCGAGGCCGGGAGAGTGGACTTGTGGAGGGTGATGTTGAAAGACAGGTTCGTACAGAATGGCAGTGAAAAAATGGTAAAAATTTCCAATTCCAAAGTTGTTATCATATTTTGAAGGTGTTGAACAAATATAATCCAGAAGCGTTAGCGGTTCATTAACAAGTACCTGAAAGGTCACCATACAATTCTTCTCCCTCAACATCAAATTCTTCACCATTTTCACCAGGTCCATCAACCAGATACCCCAAGAAATCCAAATGTCAACATAGTTCTCAATAATGATGATGCTAATAAAAAACTTCCAGGAAGAACTTGCTAGAAAATTAGCTCAAGAAGAGGGAAGCTCCGAATGATTTAACATGGCGGAGTTTATGGAATATTAGAAGATCGCCGAGAAGCAAAGAGCGGTTGACAGGAAATTTCAAAACATGGAGATTAAAAAAAGTCGAATGTCTCAATTTTTTTTGTGAATGACTATGACAAGCATAACATTTCTCAAGCTGACACTTCAATTATGAACCCCCGGTAAAACCATGTGTGGCAAATCGAATTTGACAGGCTTCAAGCACGGATTAAACAACAATCGAGATTTTATAACAACCAAGCTGGTGGTGAAGATGGTGAGGATGGCTTCAATGATGAGTTCGATGTTATAGAACCTCTAGATAATTGATGTATTAGTTTAAGTTTTAATTTGAAATGTTGCATTTTAATTTGAAATATTGTTGTTGCATTCTACTTAATATTAGTTTGAAATGAAAAGCTGATTAATTTGAAATGTGGTTACAGTCTACTTAAATAAGTTTCACTCACTAACTTAATATTGAATAAAACAAACTACAAACAAATTAACAAGTGTTTAAACTAAAATACATTACTCTATAATTACGCCCACCCGCTTTTCCATACTTTGCCCAAAGATCCACTCTCAGATCTTCTCTTAATCTGTCATACAGATTCTGGTTCTGAATGTAATTAGTCATTTGCCCATAATTTCTTCCAGGAAGGCCTCTTTGTGGTTGAATCTCAGGCCTCGGATTTTCAACTTCATAGTTAGTCCATTCCTTATCGCGACGGGTTTCCTAAATTACCATGTTATGGAGAATTATGCAAGTGAGCATAGTCTTGTGCATTTCACGAGGAATTAAACCACTATATGGCCCACAAATGATAGCGAACTTCCTCTTCAAAATTCCAAAAGGGTGTTCCACATCCTTCCTCAACGCCATTTGACGTTCGTTAAAATGCCGGTATGAATGGCCCAATGCACCGGAAGGTGGCTGACGGTAACATTGAACTAAGGCTGACCATTTTGGATAGATACCATCCAAAATATAATACCCATGAGTGTACTGATGGCCATTGATTGTAAAACGGACTTGGGGAGAAATTCCATACTTTAGATCTTCAAACATATGCGACTTGTGCATAACATTAATATCATTTTGTGAACACGGAAGACCAAAAAAAGCGTGCCATATCCAACAATCATAAGAAGCAGCAGCTTCAAAGATAACATTTGGTTTCGGATAATGACCCCTATATTGACCGGCCAAATAAATAAGGAATCCCTGCCATACCCAATGCATACAATCAAGACTACCTAGCATTCCTGGGAATCCCCTATCCTCATTCTCCCTCAAAATTTGTCTAACATCTTCCTCGGTGGTTTTTCGTAAATACGTTGGACCAAGATGATTAATTATTACTTTGCAAAACAATGAAAGGAAAGTGAATGAAAGGCAGGTGAATGAAGTTGTTTTACCCATACGATTGTACTCATCGTTCGCATCCGCTGGTTTTCCATAACTTAGAATCCTTTGAGGCGAAGTAACTTTTTGTCTAGGACTATGACCTCTAATATTTAGTGCATCAAACTGATAGTTAAATTGAGGTTCTACTCGACAAAGCTCATCAATAATATTTTTCACCAGGTGCCGAGGCATGCAGTATCGATGTTGGAAATCTTGATCAGAGTACACATAACTGGAAAGAAAATAATTGTGCATCAGCTTCTGGTGGTGAAATTCCCTCCCTCGATATGTATATCTTCTTGAAAATAATTATTGTGGATCTGGAACTATAAGTATTTGGCCTGAATGTACAAGCATCAGAGTGTCGATTAGTTGTTTATCTTCAGCTTTGTTGCAACCTCCATTGATGCATTTCTTGCTGTAATCTAAACCGATTCATAATAACATTCCTCTCTTCATTGGATCTCGCCATTAATGATTATGAAATTTTAAAATTGAGAATATAGATAGAGAAATTGGTGAAATATATGTAGAAGTAGGTGTGAGTAATTTGAAAAAGTACAAGGGCGTATATATAGGAACCAACAGAGGGTAAATAGCCGTTACAAAATAGCTGTTGATCGATATTTATAATATCGCCAGCGATATTAAGTAAATCGCGCGATGAGGTCTATGACGCCAGCGATATTTATAATATCGCCAGCGTTGTTGATAATAACTGTCGATAGTAACTCTATCTCTCAGTGGTTTCCCCATAGTAGCACAACTCATTTGTCATGCCACTTGGTATTTCAAACAGGTTTTTTTAACCTTGTGTATAGGAAAAGGCCTAACTAATTAGTGTTTTTTTTTGTTGCAGTGACTAAATACTTTATGTTAAGTACAACTTCCACTTAAAAATCTACATATTATCAAACCCATTTACCGTCGGTTACCAAAACTTCCATCTAATATAATCATCTTCATCAGCTTTCATCTAACATAATCATTTTCTTCGGTGTTTTTCATCATATAACTAAAATACAAAATTCATTCAATAATAAACAAAAATAAGATCATAACTTTTCGATTTCAGTGTACCCCTATGGTCATCTTATTTGCTTAAATCAATTCACATAATTTAAGTAGTATGTTAATTAAAATTTTCTTATTTGCTTAAATTAAGATCATGAACCCCAATTCAATTGCTGACCCAATCAAGATAACAATTAATTAAACTTTGGGTTACTAGGGTTTGCAATTCATCATATGATTTTGGAATGTTCTTTTAATGTAAAAGATAGTGTAATCGGGCTTCACGAATTCCTTTCAAAATTCGTAAGCTAATACAGTTTTATGAGGAAGCCTAGGTCTTTAGAAGATGACCCTAGCTGCAACTAGGACACAAAATTACCAGGATTGATTGAGATTCTAGTATGCAGAGAGTCCTCTATTTATAATGATAAACAAGGCTTAGGTAGCTTACAATCAAAGCTGAGTTTGTGAACCAGTTTCCATGTCTACGAAGTACTTTGATACAAAGTAAGCTCAACTTCTCAATATAGATTGATCATGCAAGCATGTGATAAGTTTGCGTTGAATTACAAAGAAGAATGTGCATCCACATATTTATCAATATAAGCTCTATGCACCAAATGGTTAAGTTGTATATGAACCATTAAACAATCATGGAGTTCGATAAGTCTCAGAAACTAAATCAGTTCATGAACTGTCCAAGATAGTTTATGAACAAATTGTCTTCTTGGAGTTAAGTAACTTATTATATTTATCAGTTCACGCATTTTCCAAATCATTTCGTGTACTCAAGTTACAAAAAATATCCGGAAACTTCTTAAAATCATCAAGTTCGCGTACTGATCAAATCAGTTAGTGTACTTGAGGATTCAAAAGTGTCCAAGAGCATCTCAAAATCAACCAGTTCGTGAACTGACCAAATCAGTTTGTGTACGTGAGTTAATAAGAGATTTATTCCTTAACTATATTATCGATAAGCTCAAAGTTTGTGTATTGACCAAATCAGTTCGTGAACATGAATATAACTTGACGTCTCCTATGATGTTCTTAAGCAATACGATATGTTAAACAATAAATTTTTATCAACCTATTATGTGATAAGTTCTATAGAACTTCCACTGCTTGAAATATAGTTCGAGATTTATCAAGTACTACCTCGAACTCAAGTTCTTTTATCATAATAATAAAGTCATACGACATTGTCTCAATAGATAATATGATAGAAAATACAAGTAAATATGATAGTCACTCGTCACATACCCTTGTTTATGAAGTCCTTGTGATGTCTTCATTTGTTCTTCAACCTTCAAGGTCGATTGGTGAATTATGATACTCAACTACCATGTTGTATTCTTAGTCCTAGATTCACTTTAATAGATTATATAAATCAAGGTTTGATCAATTGATACAAGCTTGATATACCAAAACTTGTGATTTTGACTGAGCAACGCTCTAACACAATAATTTTTTAATTTGAACCTTAAAACTGAAGCACCATAAAAGACAGATTATCAGGCCGAGAAGGAGAACATCGAGGATGAAGACGGGGATTGGGAAGAAGAGGATGCAAAGGAGGGCTTTGACTCAGAAACATCTTCAGGTTGAGAAATCCAGGTAAATAATATGATCCAATACCAATACCAGATTTACAAAAATCCAGGTAAATAATAATCCAAATAAACATCTTCAGATTGGTTAGCACTAGTTAGAAAGATGAGAAATGTGATTCGGTAAATATAAATTTTGCCATAAAAATTTGCACCCATTGACAATATAAATTTCAATTTTTCCACAGATATTTGCACCCACAAGATAATATAATTACAAAAATCGCAGCCGTATTCTCACCAAAATACAAAATCTAGTGGGTGCAAGTGACCCCACTTGCACCCCACTCCCTCCGTCCCTGTATATGAGGTGTTTGTACTTGAACATCTTTCACGTACATGTTGTTGTAAATGTTACTATTTCACTTAAGTTCACATACATGTTGTTGTAAATGTTACTATTTCACTTAAGGAGTGTTGTAAGTATTACCACTTGACATAGGGGGCGTTGTACGTGTTCATCTTCTTTCATATTCTTGGTGGTCAACAATTTTTTTCAACTGATATTTTTACCCGAAAATTCAATTTAGACGTTCGATAAAATATCAAAAAATATCCATTGAACCGTCAGATGGTATTCAAACTTGTTCTTTGATAAAATCACGACTAAAAACAACATTCAAGTTTAAAATGAGTTTTTCAAAGTCACTCGTTACTGAATGGCAATTTAATCCACTGTATCATTTCGATTACGTTCAAAAAAGGAATAAGCCAATGTTCCAGTTTATACTTTGCATTTGCACAATTTTTTTTTTTAATGGTTAATCAAATGCACAAAGTTGTATGAGGAGATTTATTTTTCTCCTTCGTCTTTGACTTGATCTTTGTGCGCTGAAAAAGTTAATGGCTGTAAATTTAGTTTCTCGGGGTGAATAAGCGAATTTCCGAGACTAAAAGCATTTCAACTTTCATAAAGTCTTCTACGTCTTCAGAAATGATATATCTTCGCAGTTTTGTTTACTGCTATTTATTTATTTTTTGATCAGAAATTTCATTCACAGAAACTTAATGTACACAGTTTTGATCCTCTCTAATACACTCAAGAGGATCGTAGGTGGATTGGTAAGCCACAACTGGGACATAGAACTAGCTTGAGCTAGTTTTGCTAACACATGTGCTGCATTGTTACATTCACGATGAACAAACACACAAGAAAAAGTAGACAAACTGCTAAGAAAAGACCTGCAATCTGCTATTTGAGGTTGATTTGCAAGATTGACAGGTCTCTTGCTTGTCTTCACGGGTACCATCGCACTGTGATGTGTCCGAGTCTTCTCATGTCTGTGTCTCTGCAAAGCTATCTTGCATTACAAACACGAAGTTGGACACTTATCAATTGATTTTGGAAATGATTTGACGTCGAAACTTCATAGGGTAGCATGGTACTAGAAATAAAAAATTGGACCGTAACTTTGTCCACCCAAATCAAGGCAATCATGAGCTAACCAACAAAACTCACAAGGCGTGCCATGAAGATCTGTTCCATAAGGGAAAAAACGTGGAGGTTGCTTTATCAGAGACTTGAAGCACATTTCTGTGTAATCTCAAATGCAATCCAGTCGACCACTGTAATATAGCCACGTATAGTTCTTAATGGATAATGTAGTCGGTAACCAGAATACGATTTTTCTTTCGGTGGGAGTATTTTAAACGGCATTCTTCTTTGGGCCCTTTGGTATTTCTTTGTACAACATAAGCTGTGAGGACCTGTTCTACTGGCATTCCCACCCAAATTTGGAGACATGCACGAAGAAAGGTATCAAAATCTGAGGACCTAATACACACGAAGTATGACTTTTATTAATACTTCTCCAGTCTTCATTGAGGCAAATGGGTTTTTTTGTTAGCTTCGGAGCAATATTGCTAATAAGGGTACCAAATTATTTGGGGGTGTACCAATATGCATATAGGACAAAATACATATTGGTAAGGGATAGGTACATCCCCAAACAATTTGGTACCCCTATTAGCAGCCTTGGTTTCGGAGGTTGATGTCAAAATGAATTTTGACCGGGTCATTTTGGAAGGAGATAGTTAGACTGTGGTTAAGTCTCTTATAGACCATTCGTACTGTGTACCTTGGAAGTGGCTCGGCTCATTCATCAAATCAAGAGAGTTGCCAATCAATACATTACAAGCTACAACTTTACTAATAGAGATGCCAACGGTGGTGCACATGCTCTTACCAAGTATGCTTTTCAACATAATATCCAGAGCTGTTGGATATCTCCTTCAATCCCCACTGCATTACTACTCTTGTGGCCGCAGATGCTACTTAGTTGTTTGCTATTTTTTTGGCTTTTTTGTTTTTTCAGTTTTGTTTTTCTTGCCTGTTTCTACTTGGAAAACCATCAAAAATAAATAAATAAATAAATAAAATCCGAGGACTTATTTTACTAGGGTTTGCACCCAAACTTGGAGATCACTGCATTTTCTTACAGGATGTATTGGATCGATATTTATACGGAGGAAAATAGATATTAGTTTATAGTGCTTTTTAGAAAATCTTTTGATTCTTATAAAATATGAGGACCTGCTTTACTAGCGTTTGCACCCAAACTTGGAGACATCTACGAAGAAATATATCAAAATCTGTGGACCTGAATTACTAGCGTTTGCGCCCAAACTTGGAGATCACTGCATTTTCTTACAAGGATGTATTGGGTCAAGTTTTACCGGGATTTAGAGGATTTATAATGTTTCTTAAAAAAATTAATTCTTATAAATTTATAAATTTGGATAATAATTGATTGAATTAAAATTAGTTTAGATTTATAAAAATTTAAATACATTAGCAAATTGTTATAGTAAAGAAATACCAAGGTCATCATGTTTGCCTTTCAAAAAGAAACCATCTATAAGTCGAGGTGGTGGTGGTCGGTGTGTGTAGTGGTGGTGGCAGTAGTGGTTATTGGTAGCGGTCGGTGCTAGTAGTCGGTGATGGTGGTTATTTTTGGTAGGTGCGATGGTGGATTTATACATCTCAATTGCAATAATGTAAACGCTGCAAAAAATGTATAAAATAAAAAAAATACTCTAGACGCTGCTTTTCATTTCCTGTATATTGAGGTTCGGCTCAATAACAGAGTCAGGTATTTGAACTTAGATTGCCAATTGTGTATAATAAAAAATAATATTATTATATGAAATGTCGGTCGGAGGCTGCGAGGAATTTCGAAATGTTTTTATTTATTTTTTTGATCGGTAAAGAAAGGATTTATTGATCAAAAAAATAGAGGGTATAAAGGCAATACCACCCTAAGCAAAAGACAGAAAAGAAAAAAGAGCAAAAGCTGGTAACAGACTACCAACTTAAGCAGAAAAATAAATGTTACACCAATCCCTCATGACATTAGATGAGCAAACATCACAGTAATTCTTAATGTCCAGAGCCCAACAAAAAAGACAGTAAATAGCTTTGTTAGCAACAGCCCTAGCATTGTCTCTTTTATCTGTGAATACCCTTACATTCCTCTCCTTCTAGATGGACCAAATAATTGCCACATGAACCAAACTCCAAACAGCAGTACTAGCATCATCATGCTGAGATAAGTGCTAGGCTTGCAAAGAAGTCATAATGTCACCAGGCATACAGAAGAACCAACTTAACTTTAAAAGAAAATCCTCCCAAAATTCTCTTGCAAAGGAACAATGCAGAAGTAAATGGTTGCTAGATTCATTGTTGTTACAAAATAAGCAATCAGCAGGGACCTCCATACCTCTTCTTCTTAGAACATCTCTTGTAAGCAAACTATTGTGTGCAATACGTCACATGAAGAAGCCAACTTTTGCTGGGAATTTTAAGTTCCACACAAAAGTGAAGACAGAACTGCTTTGAACCAAATCATTACCTTCAGATAACATATCATAAGTAGATTTAACAGTAAAAATCTTACTTTTAGTGAGAGATCAATGAAGCTCATCCTCCAACTCCCTGTTAAACTTGACATTTGAAAGATCATAGTCAAGAAATTGAAGTTCCATCCTAGCAGCAGCATTAAGCCTCCTGGGAACACTAAGATTCCAAACATCATGGCCATCAACATAACTACACAACTCAGCAACTGAAGCATGCTTAGCCCAGACAAAGCATATATATTTGGAAAGCAAATTTTTATAGGAGTACCAGACAACCAGTTATCATCCCAGAATCTAACTTTGGTACCTTTGTTAACTTGAAACTTTACATGTTTCAAGAATATGAATTTGTGTTTCATAATTGCCTTCCACACTGACCTCCCATAAATTCCTTTAGGAGTATTAGAGAGCCACTGAACTCCATCACAGCCATATTTCTCAAAAACTAACTTCCTCCACAAAGCATTATCTTCCACAGCAAACCTCCAACCCCATTTTGAAAGCAAAGCCTGATTTACCTTCTTAAGATTCTTAATGCCAAGACCACCCAATTTCTTCTTTCTTGAAAGAGCACTCCACTTTACCAAATGAATCTTTTTCCTTCCTTTGTTGTCATTCCACAAAAAGGCCTTCATGATTTTTTCTAATTTTTTGATGACAGAAGCTGGCATCTCAAAAAGAGACATATAGTAAATTGGAAGACTTGAAAGTACACTATTTATAAGAGTGACTTTACCTGCTCTTGAAAGAATAGTCTTTTTCCAGCCAGCCAACTTAGCAATACACTTTTCAATGATTTTGTCCCATTTAACAATTCCTCCACATTTTTCACCTAATGGCAGACCTAAATAAGAAGTAGGAAGGGTACCATTGTACAACCTAAAAAAGAGGAAAACAGATAAATCTCCCTCATAACCAACTCCAAAAAATCTGGCTTTTAGCAAAATTGATTTTTAGTCCTTTAAACATCTCAAAAGATACGAGAATAAGCCTAAGATTCTTCACTTGCTCTTCATCAGCATCTAGAAAGACGAGAGTATCATCTACAAATTGTAAATGACTCACCATCATACCACCTTCTTTAGACTGAAAACCAGAGAGAAGTCCTTCCTCTTGAGCTTTTTTTTATCATAAATGTAAGAGATTCACCCACCAAAAGAAATAAGAAAGGTGAGATTGGATCACCTTGCCTTATGCCTTTTTCATTCTTAAAATAGCCAGTTGCACTACCATTCACAAGCACAGAGAATCTAACATACTCAACACAACAATGAATCCACTTCCTCCATTTGTCACCAAAACCCATCATCCTGAACATATCATCAAGAAAATCCCAATTCACATGGTCAAAAGCTTTTTCAAAATCAATTTTACAAAACAAACCAGGTCTTCCACATTTTAATCTTGAGTCAATCAGCTCATTAGCAACTAGAACACCATCAAGAATTTGCCTTTTTTTTTTAACAAAAGCAGATTGCTTGCTGATAAATAATTGTAGGAATAGTTGTTTTAAATCTTTCTGCCAAAATCTTAGAGACTATTTTGTAAGCACCATGAATTAAACTGATGGGTCTCAAGCCTTTAATCTTTTCAATAGAGTCTTTCTTAGGAACAAGAGCAATGAAAGTATTATTAAGTCTCCAATCCAAGAAATATTTGTGTTGTAGCTCCCTGACAACATTAATAAAGTTGTTAGAGCACTACTCGGTCGAACTCGCAAGCGTTGCTATCTCAAGCTTGTTGTCAAGTTTAGTTTCCAAAACTATAAGTCTTGATTTCTAGTCTACTTATAGCTAAGTCTCGGATTAGGATAGAAAGTGTAGTTGAGCATTAGACTTCACGGCGTTCATCGATTGAAGACGAAGAACTACTAAGGGGAGCTTGTGGAACTTCATCAACAAAAGGTATGTGGAGACTTGAACTCATCTATCACTCAAAAATCTATCTACTCTATCTCCTATTTGAGACAAAAGTCGTATAGCTATATAGACTTCAATTATACACATTTGATATTTCAAGCTGAGTTTAACTAGCTTACATATTTCTCGAAATATGTGTTGGTAAGCTTTCGCTTTAACCAAGTTCATCTTATATTCTTGACGAAAGTCAAAATATAATCATGTGAAAATCGCCTTGTAACATCTTACATGATTTGTGTGAGACAGTCATTTGATGTAGACTCGGAATGTTTCGTATTGATCATTCGATCACTTGAAAATTGCTTTGAAGCTAATAGTTTGTGTGAGACAGCTATTGTCATCTTCTAAGAATGTTTCAATGATTGGAATGGGAGTTTAGAACACTTAACCTTAATTGGATTATGAGCACAATATGCGTACTTGCATATGTGATGATTCAAGACCAAAATGTAGTATGCATACCCGTATGCGTACTGGCGAGGTCAGGTAAAGTCCGGGAGCTAGAGTATGCGTACCTGTACGCGTACTGGCGAAGTCAGTTGAAGTCCGGGTACTATAGTATGCGTACCTGTACGCGTACTGGATTCAACCGAAACTTGGAAGTGTACGACAATATGCGTACCCGTTTGCATACTGGCGAACACAGTCAAAGTTCGGCTACTTAGGTATGCATACCCGTTTGCATACTTGAGTAGGTTATGTTCTAAAATCGGTTTTTTCATGAACTAATACAGTTATATAATAAGGAATGCAATCTTTTGCAAACTGTGGCTATAATGTTCATGAATCGATTCGAGTGAATCAAAATCGATTTTGCTTCAATTGTGTCTTGTATACTTTTATGAGAATATAAACAATTGAGCAACTCTAGAACTAGTTTCATTTGAGTCATTTGAACTAGTTATGGTTAAGATGAATATGGTTGATATGAAAGTGTTCATATGGCTAACTTTGGATAACTATTGTTGAGCTAACAAGGTGTACACTTTTAGGTACGGTTACCTATATCTAAATAAAGTCACTTTTCATTTATATGCAACAAGCTAATTTCGATCTAACGGTTGAAAGATATTAGCTTGAGTCTAATCAGGTTTTCATCTAACGGTGAATATTGAACGCTTTGTTACCAAGGTAACATTGATTGCAAACCCTGATTTGAAGACTATATAAAGGAGAACTCTAGCAACTATGTAGGTATTAGAATTTTAAGGGGGCTAGAGTCAGGGTTAGTCAACCCAGTGGCTGGGTGGTGGTCGAAAAAGAAATGGTATCATGCGGTTTTGTGGTGGTGGCGGGTATTGGTGAGTAATAATAGACTATGTTAATTCTGTGACACCATAAAACATGTAGCATTATAAAGTATAAAACGTGGTTGATTGTTTTAATGTTAAAATAAGCTCGGTAAAAACACATGTTGATAAAAAAAAATACTGAAATCAATTGTCACGTTTTTTAATAACTACAAATAAGAACGACACAAATAAGAACGACACAAATACTGAAATAAGAATGACACAAATCAAAATCTGAATATATGAAATTACTTATTATCGAGTCGTGCTACTGCGGCACGAGGTATAGTCTAGTTTATAGTACATTTGATAAAGATACAGCTAACATAATTGTGCAAATCAGAATCCTAAGGAATGTAGAGGATATTTTGGTTTGGACTCTAACTAACAATGTGAAAAAGCGGGGTCTAACAACCTCACCCAATATTTCGTTTAGCAATCTGTATGACAAACTCCAATATAATTCCAAGAGAATCAACGAGACAGTCAGACTCAATCAATGGAAATATATCCAAGAGTTGTATCTCTGTTTCACAATGTAATCAGCAAATCAAACAGATAGAAATCCGCGAGCCTGATTATTATGTGAAACAACTTGAACGGTACCAAAAACCAATGTTCAAGTGTCAATCAATTTATATTAACAACCAAAGGTTGAATTATATAATAGATTGAACTACGCACAACCTGTGATATTTCAATTGTATAAACAAATATAATGCGGAAAAGAAATAACACAAGCACCAGAAATTTTGTTAACGAGGAAACCACAAATGCAGAAAAACCCCGGGACCTAGTCCATATTTGAACACTACACTGTATTAAGCCGCTACAGACACTAGCCTCCTCCAAGTTAACTTCGGACTGGAATGTAGTTGAGCCCTAACCAATCTCACACTGATCAAGGTACAGTCGCGTTCCTTACGCCTCTGAATCCCAACAGGACTCTGTGCACTTGATTCCCTTAGCTGATCTCACCCATAACTAAGAGTTGCTACGACCCAAAGTCGAAGACTTGATAAACCAATCTATCTCACAAAGAAAAGTCTATTGAATAGATAAATCTTTCTTCCACAAAGATACCTAAGAGTTTTGTTCCGTCTTTTGATAAATCAAGGTGAACAGGAACCAATTGATACACCGGACTTATATTCCCGAAGAACATCCTAGTAATATCAATCACTTCACAATAATCTTAATCGTATGGTAGCGAAACAAGATATTGTGTAATCACAAACGATGAGACGAAGATGTTTGTGACTACTTTTTATCTTGCCTATCAGAGATTAAATCTCGAGCAAATCTTAGAGAAGATAGTACTCAATCACGATAGAAAATAGCAAGATCAGAACATGCAACTACAAAGAAATAGTTGGGTCTGGCTTCACAATCCCAATGAAGTCTTCAAGTCGTTAACCTACAGGGTTTTGGAGAAAACCTAAGGTTAAAGGAGAATTGAATCTAGTCGCAACTAGTATCACACAGGAGGTGTGGGGATTAGGTTTCCCAGTTGCGAGAGTACTCCCTTATATAGTCTTCAAATCAGGGTTTGCAATCAATGTTACCTTGGTAACAAAGCATTCAATATTCACCGTTAGATGAAAACCCGATTAGACTCAAGATAATATCTTTCAACCGTTAGATCGAACTTAGCTTGTTACACATAAATGAAAAGTGACTTCATTTAGATATGGGTAACTGTACCTAAACGTGTACACCTTGTTGGCTCAACAATAGTTAACCGAAGTTAGCCATATGAACACTTTCATATCAACCTTATTCATCTTAACCATAACTAGTTCAAATGACTCAAATGAAACTAGCTCTAGAGTTGTTCAATTGTTTATATTCTCATAGAAGTATACAAGACACAATTGAAGCAAAATCAATTTTGATTCACTCGAATCAATTCATAAACATTATAGCCATTGTTTGCAAAAGATTGCATTCCTTAATATATAAATGTATTAGTTCATGAACAAACCGATTTTAGAACATAACCTACTCAAGTATGCAAACGGGTACGCATACCTAAGTGGCCGGACTAAGTTTGGGTTCACCAGTATGCGAACGGGTACGCATACCTTCCAAACTCAGTTAAATCCCGGAACTTGAAACTCATGCCAGTACGCATACCGGAATGCATACTGAGTTCCCGGACTTCCATTAAACCAATCAGTACGCATACGGGTATGCATACCATGGTTCCCGGACTTGGAATATCTTGCAACAGTTAGCATACAAATACGCATACTGTGCTATATCCAACCATGGTTCATAGTTCTAAACTCCCATTTAAATTATTGAAACATTCTCGGAAGATGACAATAGCTGTCTCACACAAACTATTAGCTTCAAACCAATTTTCAAGTGATCGAATAATCAATACGAAACATTCCGAGTCTACATCAAATGACTGTCTCACACAAATCATGTAAGATGTTACCAGGCGATTTTCACATGATTATATTTTGACTTTCGTCAAGAATATAAGATTAACTTGGCTAAAACGAAAGCTTACCAACACATATTTTGAGAAATATGTAAGCGAGTTAAACTCAGCTCGAAATATCAAATGTGTATAATCGAAGTCTATATAGCTATACGACTTTTGTCTCAAATAGGAGATAGAGTAGATAGACTTTTGAGTGATAGATGAGTTCAAGTCTCCACATACCTTTTGTTGATGAAGTTCCACAAGCTCCCCTTAGTAGTTCTTCGTCTTCAATCGATGAATGCCGTGAAGTCTAATGCTCAACTACACTTTCTATCCTAATACGAGACTTAGCTATAAGTAGACTAGAAATCAAGACTTATAGTTTTGGCAACTAAACTTGACAACAAGCTTGAGATAGCAACGCTTGCGAGTTCGACCGAGCAGTGCTCTAACAATCTCCCCCTTTGTCAATTTTAGTGACAAATCTATCAATACATATGGATTACAAAATAAATAAACTTTGTAGCTTCTCATCCAAATGCTTGATTTCCTTTGTTCTTCAACATTACTCGAAATCTTCGTCACTTCCAAGTACTCAGTGATTCTGAACGTGTTCAACTCAGCATCATAGTTGTTGAAGATCCGTAGCTATAACAATGAGAAAACAGTAGCTCTCAATCATTGTTATACAGTGTCATAGTATTATTACACAACATCAAAGTCCAATTGTATCACAACTTTGACAACAATACTATGGTGATATGTATCACTCCCCCTTAGTCAATACTTCATCTCACATGAAAACCACTCCCCTTACATAATGATTCGTAAACCATATGTATTTGTTGTGTGAACTATAAATTAATTCTCCCCCATTTTGTCAATATAAATTGGCAAAGGTACGCAAACTAGTGGAATCATAATGAAATTCTCATAGAGATACTTCATGACTAAAAGAAAACATATCAACTTTGTTTCGATGATTTCATAAAGTTCAAACTTAGTGTATTCATCAAGGAGTGTATAAAGATACAAGATAACTCCTACAATATTCCACAGTCGCACTCCCCACAAAGATTTGGCAATTAAGCACAAGTTCAATTAAGAACTCTCCCCCATATAATGTCATTCTCGAGAGAACAACAAGAACGACCTTACTTTTACAAGAAAAAAGGATTTCTTTGGACATTAACAAATTACATGAAACATGAATTTGTATCCAGAAAACTCAATTAAATTAACCACAAGAGAACCCATGATTAATTTAATCGGAAATGCTCAACATAAGAGAACTTACGGAACCGCACAGTACTTCCACATAGAAGTGGATCAGGGAAAGATCAATACTGCGGAATATTCAAAGATTTATTCTATTTTTCATCAATATTTGCATAAAGATATATTATAGAGTTAATCTTTGCAATCAAAAGTTTATCCTATCTTCCATCAATATTTTCATAAAGGTATAATAGGCTTAACTTTTGACATATATTGGACAATCATAGTTCACGGACGCAAACATACATATCCCATAACAATTTTTCGCAATATATAAAATCAATAAAGATTAATACTGCAAAATCATCTTCCAAATATACTTTAGAATTTAAATAAATAAATCTAAAAACATTACAAGATGAAAATCGTTGGCAATAACTATGTGTACTCACAATAATTGCTATTCCAAACCCTAGTTATCCTTCTTAAAACTCAAGAATAAATTCCCATAAGAAGTTTCCTAGACATCGTAGAACTTTCTCAGGGAATTTACTGAGAATTCCTTCTCATTATTGAAAAAACCATTGATTATGTGATCGTTCAATTCCTCTAAATCTTCAGAATATCAGTTAACTCACTAAGTTCTCTTTTTAGTCCACTCAAGGTGTTCTTTGTTAGAGACAACATATGTTCATAGTGAACTACCTTTTCTAAAGAGGAAATGATTTGAGATTTTAAATCATTTCTTTTCTTGATGAAATCCTTCACCATACCTCTAAAGTTATTATCAAAATGACAAATATACAAGAGGCAATTAGAGAAAGAACCTTCTTCATCATTTGTGGATCTCTCCTTCTTTTTCCTTGAGGATTTGATTCCTTCACAGAGATACACATTAACTGCTTCAACTGCATCCCTTTTTGTGGTACCTCTAGTTACAAGAGCCATGAAACTGTAACTTTCAAGATAAAAGAAGTGAAGGGCATTTTGATCACAAATGAATATAAATAGACCAATGGATAACCAAACCCTCGAAGAACTTTGAAAAAGTCTTTTACGGTTCATGATCCATTATCTATTTTAACCAAGAAGATATTTTCTTAACACAAAAAATAAAATAATAATTATACAAAACTTGAGCAACCTTAATGCAATCCTCATTTTCTTAAGTTAAAGACGACGATGCAGACGTCACTAGTATTAGATAGTGACAGAGTGAGCCGAATGCTCACACCTTTTATCACACAGTGACTTATCAAGGTTTGTTGTATAAACAGACTTCTTACCTCGTATGTATCTGGATCTTTCAGATTTCTTCTTGTCTTCAGGAGTACCCTGTTGATAACCCAAGGCCAGATTCATTATTTGCATGTCATTTTGAAGTTTGGCAATCCTTTTGGTTTTCCTCTTGAATTTCCAACACTTATTTTGGACATGATTTTCATTTCCACAAAATGAACAAATCAAGGAAGATTTATTGTCTTGCTTATTTGCCTCATGTTTATCACAACATTCAACATCAGTTATTCCAAAACTGGCTGGAACAAAAGATTTGTTTGTGCTCACAGTTTTGCTTTTGAACCCTAAACCATCTGTGTTTCCAAAAGACTTCTGGCCGAATAACATTGCTGAGATTTTGTCAGAATTTCCAGACAACCTTTGCAGGTTACACTTAAGAGTATTAATCTCTTTTTCCTTCAGAGATAGGGTCCTGGTGAATTCATCATTAAGACAATCTATCTCAATATTTTTTCACCTGAAGTGATGATTCAAGTTTCTTAAACGAAGCTTTTAGTTGAAGATTTTCTTGGTGAATTTCATTACACTTATCCAAGAATTCAAAAATCTCAGTGTCAGACTCAAACTCTGAATCAGAATTTGAGTAGGGAGAAGTTTCTGCTGCGAGAGCTGAAAATTCATTGCACACATCGGAAGCATGCAAGATATTGACAACATGAGATGATTTTTCTTGTATTGAATCATCTGAAGCATTAACCAGAGAGGGACGTTTCTCACATCTTTTGCTTCTTTTTACAATATCCTTGATCTTTTGTGTAATCAATGATTTATCAAAATTAACATGATTGGAACAACATTCATCAACCCATGACAAGTTAGAAGATTCGCTTGTGATGGTCACAACATTGAACGCAGATGTTCTGACTTTGTTCTGATCAAGATCAAGTATTTTTAACTTTCCAACAAGAATATTTCTGGAAAGCGTTTCAAGGTTATTTCCTTCAATAATGACATGTTTCTTAGAATCGTATTTGGCTGAAAACGATCTGAGAATTTTCATCACAATGTCCTTTTCAGGAATCGTCTTAACCAATGCAGAAGATGCATTAACAATTTCAGACACTTTGTGATTAAACTCATCAAATGAATCTTTATCAGCCATACGAAGGTTTTCCCAATCAGAATTTAGGTTTTGAAGCCTAGCTTCCTTTCCAGAGGTATTCCCTTCGAATACAGTTTCTAAGATATCCCACGCATCTTTAGACCGGGTGCACGTAGTCACATGGTGCTGAAGATTTGGGGTAATGGCATGAATGATAGCATTTAAACCGTCAGAATTTTGCTTTGCAGCGAGAATCTCGTTAGGTTCATATCTACATATATACTTTGCAATAGAAACACCGTCTACTGTAACCATTGGATGATCATAGCCATTAACAACATAAACCCATGATTGAAAATCACGTGCTTGAAGAAAGGCACGCATAGCAATTTTCCACCATAAGTAATTTGAGCCATCGAAGACTGGTGGTACGTTTACTGAGATGGCACTTCTGTCCATAGAGTAAGATCGCTACAAACACAGACTTATAAGGTCTTAAACGTGTTTGCCTGCGCTGATACCAATTGAAAAAGTGGGGGTCTAACAACCTCACCCAATATTTCATTTAGCAATCTGTATGGATAAACTCCAATATAATTCCAAGAGAATCAACTAGACAGTTAGACTCAATCAAAGGAAATATATCCAAGAGTTGTATATCTGTTTCACAATGTAATCAGCAAATCAAACAGATAGAAATCCGTGAGCCTGATTATTATGTGAAACAACTTGAACGGTACCAAAAACCAATGTTCAAGTGTCAATCAATTTATATCAACAACCAAAGGTTGGATTATCTAATTGATTGAACTACGCACAACCTGTGATATTTCAATTATATAAACAAATATAATGCAGAAAAAAATAACACAGAAACCATAAATTTTGTTAACGAGGAAAGCGCAAATGCAGAAAAACCCCGGGACCTAGTCCTGATTTGAACACCACACTGTATTAAGCCGCTACAGACACTAGCCTACTCCAAGTTAACTTCGGACTGGAATGTAGTTGAGCCCTAACCAATCTCACACTGATCAAGGTATAGTCGCGTTCCTTACGCCTCTGAATCCCAGCAGGACTCTGCGCACTTGATTCCCTTATCTGATCTCACCCACAACTAAGAGTTGCTAGGACCCAAAGTCGAAGACTTGATAAACCAATCTGTCTCACACAGAAAAGTTTATTGAATAGATAAAGATTAATCTTTCTCCCACAGAGATACCTAAGAGTTTTGTTCCGTCTTTTGATAAATCAAGGTGAACATGAACCAATTGATACACCAGACTTATATTCCCGAAGAACTGCCTAGTAATATCAATCACCTCACAATAATCTTAATCATATGGTAGCGAAACAAGATATTGTGAAATCACAAACGATGAGACGAAGATGTTTGTGATTACTTTTTATTTTGCCTATCGGAGATTAAATCTCGAGCAAATATTAGAGAAGGTAGTACTCAATCACGATAGAAAATAGCAAGATCAGAACACGCAACTACAAAGAAATAGTTGGGTCTGGCTTCACAATCCCAATGAAGTCTTCAAGTCGTTAACCTACAGGTTTTTGGAGAAAACCTAAGGTTAAAGGAGAATCGACTCTAGTTGCAACTAGTATCACACAAGAGGTGTGGGGATTAGGTTTCCCAGTTGCTAGAGTTCTCCCTTATATAGTCTTCAAATCAGGGTTTGCAATCAATGTTACCTTGGTAACAAAGCATTCAATATTCATCGTTTGATGAAAACCTGATTAGACTCAAGCTAATATCTTTCAACCGTTAGATCAAACTTAGCTTGTTACACACAAATGAAAAGCGACTTCATTTAGATATGGGTAACCGTACCTAAACGTGTACACCTTGTTGGCTCAACAATAGTTAACCGAAGTTAGCCATATGAACCCTTTCATATCAACCTTATTCATTGTAACCATAACTAGTTCAAATGACTCAAATGAAACTAGTTCTAGAGTTGTTCAATTGTTTATATGCTCATAGAAGTATACAAGACACAATTGAAGCAAAATCGATTTTGATTCACTCGAATCAATTCACGAACATTATAGCCACGGTTTGCAAAAGATTGCATTCCTTAATATATAAATGTATTAGTTCATGAACAACCCAATTTTAGAATATAACCTACTCAAGTATGCAAACGGGTACGCACACCTAAGTGGTCGTACTAAGTTTGGGTTCGCCAGTTTGCGAACGGGTATGCATACCTTCCAAACTCAGTTAAATCCCGGAACTTGAAAATCACGCCAGTACGCATACCAGTATGCATACTGAGTTCCCGGACTTCCATTAAACCAATCAGTACGCATACGGGTATTCATACCATGGTTCCCGGACTTGGAATATCTTGCAACAGTTAGCATACAAGTACGCATACTATGCTATATCCAATCATGGTTAATAGTTATAAACTCCCATTTCAATCATTAAACATTCTCGGAAGACGACAATAGCGGTCTCACACAAACTATTAGCTTCAAAGAAATTTTCAAGTGATCGAATAATCAATACGAAACATTCCGAGTCTACATCAAATGACTGTCTCACACAAATCATGTAAGATGTTACCAGGCGATTTTCACATGATCATCTTTTGACTTTTGTCAAGAATATAAGATGAACTTGGCTAAAGCAAAAGCTTACCAACACATATTTCGATAAATATGTAAGCGAGTTAAACTCAGCTCGAAATATCAAGTGTGTATAATCAAAGTCTATATAGTTATACGACTTCTCAAATATGAGATAGAGTAGATTGACTTTTGAGTGATAGATGAGTTCAAGTCTCCACATACCTTTTGTTGATGAAGTTCCACAAGTTCCCTTTAGTAGTTCTTCGTCTTCAATCGATGAACGCCATGAATTCTAATGCTCAACTACACTTTCTATCCTAATCCGAGACTTAACTATAAGTAGACTTGAAATCAAGACTTATAGTTTTTGCAACTAAACTTGACAACAAGCTTGAGATAGCAACGCTTGCGAGTTCGAACGAGCAGTGCTCTAACACAATGGACTATTCACTGTCAAGTATATGCTTATAAAAAGATGGTAGAATTAAAGTTTAGTGTTCAAAATCATATGTGGATTGATGAAGCTGTATGGAAAATACTTTGGAACATGAAAGTTGCTTCAAAATAAACTTGTTCTTATGGGAATTTATCACTGATACTACTTCTACCATTGAAAGTATTATGAGGCATTATGGTGGGGATGTATCAGAGTGCCCTTTATGTTGGCAAGATTTGGAGACTACATATTATCTAGTTCAGAGTTGGATTATCGGCTTGTTTAACCCTCAATATCTAGTTAATGAATATTGGATTCATCGTGTTTCTTGGGCTATTTGCGAAGTTTGGAAACAAAGATGCAAACAGTCATTGAATGGACTAAACTTTATCCAATTTTCATTATAAGTAAAGTTCAGACCCTACTAAATGCAGTGAGAAGCAATTATGAAGGTCCTAATGTAACAAACGGGACTAGTTCTATTTGTTATAAATAGAACTAGTACATGGAAGCCACCAGCATCACCTATTCTTATTATAAACTGTGATGTTTCTTACAAATTATTGCCTAAAGAATGTGGTATATGACCCATAAAAACTTTTACCGGTGATCACCAATTCTCAAAATGCATATTAAAATACGGATATCTAAATGCAGAAGAAGCAGAGTGTTTGGTTGTATTGGAAGCAGCATGCTGGGCAATTACTCTCAAACTAGGACACATTATTCTGGAGACAGACTCATCAAATGTTGATGCTGTTATCAAGATACCTTCATAAGCAGGGAGAATCAACCAATTATCAAAGACATTAAATTTTATCTTATTAGTAGTTATTGGCAAGTTAGGCATGTAACAGGAGAGTGTAATAAGCAGGGACGATACTAGGGCGGCTTGGGGGTGCTCCAGCCACCCCCAAAATTCTAAACTCAACCGAAAATCATTTATTCAAATGTAGTTTTTATCCTAACATTTGTTTTTTAGCCCAAAGTACTGCTTTAGGCCACCTAGATCTTCATTCATGCTTCCGTCGCTGGTAATAAACCAGTAGATATATTGGCTAAGCATTTTAGAAAATTCAGACTATCTAAAGTTTGGCAGGAGTATGCTCCTGATTTCATTTGTGCTCAGTTAACCTAAGATAGGATCATAGGAGTATATTCCTCGTAACTCTATTTATAAATTGATACAATCTACTTTTGCCAAAAAATGAATAAATAAAAAATGTTAAAACTTTTGAAACCCCTTTTCTCACCTGGACAAATTGGGGTATACCCGAATTAATTGGGGTATACAAAATTTAAACCCATCCAAGCTAGTGTGCTAAGGGGTGTCTAAAAGGTGTGAAGTTACTAAATTGCCCAGACTATCAATACATTAAAACATTCATGCCGACTAAAACCTATCCAAGCAGTTTTCAAAATCTTTCTTCAAAACTCTAACTATAGCCCCTTTTGGGATTGCTTTTTTTTTTCCAACCCTTTTGGAGAGAAGCACTTTCATTTTATACCTGCTTTTAGGCTATTCCTATGCATATGGCAAACATTAGATTTTTCCATATATTCACCCACTATGGGTATGCCAAACTGCCAAGCGTATATGCCAATATGTCAATTATAACATATAGGCATACACGATGGAGTTTTCAGCGAGCGATAGAGTGTCTATCGCTATATGGTCATAATATCGGTCGCTGGTCATTCCAGTGCCAGCGATAGTCATTACATCGCTCGCTGATCTGCTCATCGCTTATCAGTTCCTCATCCAACGGCTACAATTCTTCCCATCTATAAATAACCAAATTCAAACTCATTTCAACTCACAACAAAATTTCTAAACCTCTTTAGAATTTCTCAATTTCACAATCTTCTTCAAATCAAAAACAATTACACTTTCTCTACAATTCTTAATTTCTTGTAATATGGATTCACAATCTCAAAGGCAAGGCAACGGTAAAGGTAAAAAGGTCAAAGTACGTGGTGCAAAACACCATGATAGAGATGAATGCATTTGTCGTAATTATGTTTTTTTTTACCCAAGATTGTATCGATGGTGCACAACAACATGGTAACACCATGTGGGAAAATATATTTCGTAAATATGAAGAAGCATGAACATCAATTCTCGTGATGCAAAAGGGTTGGCAGAACACTTCATTGTAATCAACAGGGAAGTAACCGCTTATGTTGGATTGATAATGCAAGCCAAGAGAGGCTGGGAGAGTGGTCTTGTGGATGTTGATGTTGAAAGAAAGGTTCGTATGGATTGACAGCGAAAACATGGCAAAGAGTTCGCTTTCGAAAGTTGTTATCATATTTTGAAGGTGTTGAACAAATATAATCCAGATGTGTTAGTAGGTAATCAATAAGTACCTGAAAGGTCACTATATAGTTCTTCTCCCTCAACACCAAATTCTTCACCATTTTCACTAGGTCCATCAAATTCTTCACCAACTACCCCAGGAAAACCAAATACGAACTTAGTTCTCAATGATGATGGTGGTAAGAGAAAACTTCCAGGGAGGAACAATGCAAGACTGGCTAGAAAATTAGCCCAAGAAGGAGCAAGTTCCGGTAGGTTTAACATGACGGATTTTATGAAACATCAAAAGACCGTCGAGAAGCAAAGAGCAGTTGATAGGAAATTTCAAAACAAGGAGAGTAAGAAAAGTTGTATTTCTCAATAAAAATTTGGGTTTGACTATGACAAGCATAACATTCTTCAAGCTAACACTTCAATTATGAACGCCTAGAAAAAACATGTGTGGCAAATCGAATTTGACAGGATTCAAGCACAGATTGAACAACAAGCTGGATTTACTAACAACCTTGATAATGATGAGGATTAGTCCGATGATGAGTTCGATGTAGTAGTTCCTCTAGATGATTGATGTATTAATTTAAGTTTTAATTTGAAGTATTGCATTTTAATTTGATATGTTGTTGTTGCATTCTACTTAATATTAGTTTGAAATGAAAAGTTGATTAATTTGAAATGTTGTTGCAGTCCACTTAAATAAGGTTCGCATAACTAAATAATTAAACCAAAATAAATAAATATAATTAATAAGCCAAAATACATAACTTAATAATTAAACCAAAGTAACTTAAACATAACTTAAAATACATAACTTATCTTCCATGCTCTGCCCAAAGATTCACTCTCAGATCATCTCCTAAACTGTCATACAAATTCTGGTTCTGAATGTAATTAGTCATTTGAGCATAATTCCTTGCAGGGACCCCTCTTTGTGGTTGTCTCTGGCCTCAAATCTTCATCTTCATAGTTAATCCACTCTGAATCACGACGGGTTTCCTGAATGACCATGTTATGAAGAATTATGCAAGTGAGCATAGTCTTGTGCATTTAACGAGCACTCAACCCACGATATGGGCCATAAATGTTAGCGAACTTCCTATTCAAAATTCCAAAAGCGCGTTCCACATACTTCATCGCTGCCATTTGAGTGGTATTAAATGTCGGTATGAACGGCCCAATGCACCGGCAGGAGGCTGATAGTAGCGTTAAACCAAGGTAGACCATTTTAGGTAAATACCATCCGCAAGATAATACCAATGAGTGTACTGATAGCCGTTGATCGTGAAATGTACATGGGGATCCATACTTCAGATCTTCAAATAGAGGCGACTTGTGCAAAACATTAATATCATTTTGTGAACCCGGAAGACCAAAAAAAGCATCCCATATTCAACAATCATAACAAGCGTCAGCTTCAAGGATAACGGTTGTTTAGGATAATGACCCTTATATTTACCGGCCCAATAAACAGGGCATCCTTTCCATACCCAATGCATACATTCGAGACTACCTAGCATTCCTGGGAATCCCCTTTCCTCATTCTCCATCAATATTTGTCTAACATCTTCCTCGGTTGGTTTTCGTAAATATGTTGGACCAAAATGATTAATAATTACTTCACAAAAACAATTAAAGGTAAGTGAATAAAGTTGTTTTACCCATACGAAGGTACTCATCGTTTGCATCCGCTGGTCTGCCATAACCTAGAATCCTTAAAGCCGAATTAACTTTTTGTTCAGGACTATGACCTCTAATATTCAGTGCATCAAACTGATAATTATATTGAGGTTCTACTCGACAAAGCTCTTCAATAATATTTTTTACCAAATGACGAGGCATGCAAAATCGACCTTGAAAATTTTGATTAGAGTACACACAATTGGGAAGAAAATAATTGTGCATCAGCTTCTGATGGTAAAACTCCCTCCCTCGATACGTATACCTTCTTGAGAATACTTCTTGTGGCTCTGGAACTCTAGGTATTTGGCCCGTATGTAAGTGTCGATTAGTTTATTATCTTCATCTTCCTTATCATCAAGTTGTTGCAACCTCCGTTGATGCATTTCTTGCTGTAATCCAAACCGATTCATAATAACATTCATCTCTTCATTGGATCTCGCCATTGATGATTATTTTAAAATTGAGAATAAAGATAGAGATATTGGTGAAGTAGGTGTGAATAACTTGGAGAATTACAAGGGAGTGTATATAGGAACCAGCAGGGGGAAAATAGCCGTTGCAAAATAACTTATGGTCGATAATCTTAATATCCCCAGCGATACTATTTATAACGCGCGATGAGATCTATGACGCCAACAATACTCAGAATACCGCCAACGTTCTGGATAATAACGGTCGATAGAAACTCTGTCGCTCTGTGATTTTCCCATAGTGGCGCAACTCGTTTGCCATGCCACCTGGTATGCCAAATAGTTTTTTATTTGGCATGTGCATAGGAATATTCCTTAACAGCTACTCAACGCTAGCTATTAAAAGCTGGAAAACCAGAAGCTGTGGACCCACGTAAATCCATTTAATTGATTCTCCATTTTAACCTTGTTATTTTATTATAAAGACAAGTTTTACCCCAAAATATTATACACTTAACATCATATTTCTAACTTTTATTTTATTTCTCTATATTTTCCTTTTTCATTTTGAAATAATAATTACAATAATAATTAAAATAATAATATTTTTAAGCAAACCATAATTATAAAATTATTTATTAAATAATAAAAATAATTATAAAAAATAAATATAAGGGTCATTATCCTTATATTTTAGGTGAGTATATTGCTAGTGCTCCGCTAATCCCTCTTCTCAAGCCAGGCGGTGGACTTAGGCCTATTGCTGTTGGGACTATATGGCGGAGATTGTGTTCAAAGCTTGCAGCTAGGTCAGTTTGCAAAGACATGGTATCTTACTTAGGAGATCATCAATTTGGTGTAGGCATCCCATGTGGCGCTTAAGGTATTCTACATTCTGCCAATAGGCTATTGGAGATGAAAGGTACTCAAAACTCTATGTCTATGCTGCTAATCAACTTTTCTAACGCTTTTAATCTGGTTGATCGAACCACCTTAGTCCATGAGGTTAGACTTAGATGTCCCAGCATCTCTAGGTGGGTTGAGTTTTGCTACGCAACTCCGGCAAGGCTTTACTATAATGAGTCGGTTCTTTCTTCTGCCACTGGGGTTCAACAGGGTGATCCTTTGGGTCCCTTATTATTTGCCTTAGTTCTTCATCCTCTTGTGAATAAGATATCGAGTCATTGCAGCCTTGATTTCCACGTCTAGTACTTGGATGATGGTACGATAGCTGGTGACACCATGGAGGTGGCCAAAGCTCTTTCGATAATTCAAGCTGAGGGTAACTGTCGTGGATTACATCTTAACATCAACAAGATGGAGCTTTTCTGGCCTATCATTGATCCTAGAAGTCTTGAAGATGGGGTTTTTCCTTCCAATATCAGTAGGCCTGATCAGGGTGTTAAGCTATTGGGAGGTCCAGTAAGTCTTAATTTACAGTTCTACTGTGACCTGGTGAAGAGTAAGATTGATAAAATAATCCATCTTATGGAGTCTGTTAAGCAGTTACAAGACCCGCAATGTGAACTGTTACTTCTTCGTAGTTTTTCCGGTGTTTCAAAACTTTACTTTAATATGAGAACAACTAACCCTTCTGCTGTTCAACAGATAAGCCCCTGCTACGACCAGCCTCTAATGCAATTTCTGCAACACATAATTACAGGTGATGGTGCAGGGTTTGGACCTCTTCAGCAACGTATAGCAACTCTTCCTATGAAAGATGGGGGACTTGGTGTTTACACGATGGCAGATACAAGCCATTTTTGTTATCTTGCTTCTTGTATGCAAACGAGGAATCTGCAAGATACTATTCTCAAACTCCCATCTGACTCCAATCCAAACCTTGGTTTCCAGCAAGCGATGTCTAACTTCATGCAGGTTTGCGGTTTATCTTCCTTTAACGTCAACACTATTGCCCCCCGTCCCATGAAAACATTGGCAATACAGTATTTTGAAGTTGTTAAGCGTGATATTCCATCCAAATTTTCTATGTCAGACCGTGATGCTATACTTTGGAAAAGTAACAAACTTGATCATGCCCAAGATTATCTCATGGCGGTACCCATCATAGGGCTCAACCAATCTCTTGGGCCTCGTCAGTTTAGGGCTGTCGTATGTTACAGACTTGGTATACCAATTTTTCGCACTGTTGAGGTTTGTGCATGTTGTAAAAGGAAAATGGATGCATTTGGTGACCATGCACTTCACTGTGCCAGTGAGGTTGGGCTCAAGTTTCGACACGATATTGTCAGAGATGTTGTGGCTGATATTTGTTACAAAGCGGGGGTTGCTGCTAGGAAAGAGGTTGCTTTGGGTTTCCTATCAGATGAGAGTAAAGCATTGAAGCCTGCAGATTTACTTGTTTATAATTGGATAAATGTCCAAGATGTATGCTTTGATGTTACTGGGGTTTCCCCTTTCTCAGGTTACAGTGATCGTGCTTTTGTTCCTGGTGCTGCCATTTCGAGTGTTATTTCACGAAAATGCACAAAATATTTAGATAAGTACTCGACTCATGGTTATGGTTTTTGGGTTCTTGCATTCTCCACTCTTGGTGAACTTGGTGAAGACACTGTGGTTTTCTTGAAGAGGTTGAGGAATTGTATCGCCAATTATGATTTTAATTACAAAATAGGCAACTCTTTGTTTTATAGATTAGGTATTTCCATTCAAAAAGGTGTGGCGGCCCAACTTGTTGCTAGGTTACCCTCCACCGATGTTGTACCTATTCTTTGATTCTTAATAATATTGCCCTGATGGCTCTCCTTCCATAATAATATAATATAGATATAGATATAGAAATAAAATAAAATAAAATAATAAAATAATATTACTTATATTTTATTAAATATATTAAAATTAGAAATATAATTTATTATAATAAAATTGTATTTAAAACTAATTTTTGAAATATGTTTATTTTCGTCATTAACTACATCACCAGCACTTTAAAATACCAGTTTACCAAACAAAATTTACAGTTTGTTAATTGCACGGTGCTTTTTAAATTATAGTTTACCAAACGTCATGTCGATTTATTTCCACAGTACAACACAACAGAAAATCACTTATCTAAAACTCACAACAATACCAAACTAGCCTTATACATGATGAAATTAAAAAAAAAGAAAAAAAGAAGGAAGAATCAAAACGAAACAAAAAAAAATCGAGAAGAAACTGAAAATTTGGATCATACGGGTTTTGTGTAGTTATCTACACTACAAAGGGTCTCAAGAATATCTCTCTAGATCTAGAATTCGAGAAGAAGAAGAGAAAAGAGAGAAGATAAGGTTCTATTATTCATGAAAAACACAATACAAGAGTCTGTCCTTTTAACAGCAGAGCCATAGAAATATCGCGTTCAAGACACGTACAAAACACACGATTACAAATTAAATACTAAAGGCACCAGGCATCCTGGTAACCGCTGTCAACAGGTCATACCTTAACTAAAATAAGGAAGGAATCACTACAATACCCACTACTCCTCCAGATCCTTGACCTCAAGGATCAGTTTTGGGAACTGTCTTGCCATAGCTTGCTTGTCTTCCCAAGTGTCTTCTAAGGCTGTCATATTCTCCCATTGTACCAAAATCTGAGTTACTTGTTGTTTATTCTTCAAAACAATTCTGGACTTCAACACTCTGATGGGATTGACCTTCATCTCCCCTTCTTTGGTCATCCCTGGTAAGGTAGTTTGTGGAAGCATTCTTGCACCAAGTTTTGGCTTAAGTTGAGAAACATGGAAGGTAGGATGAATTTTAACTCCAGGAGGTAGTTGAAGCTTATAGGCCACCTGCCCTTCCCTTTCCAACACCTTGTAAGGGCCAAAAAACTTGGCAGCTA
>JAJJMB010010184.1:2035735-2188400 GCA_023531105.1 Papaver atlanticum | reverse complement strand
GCTCTGATACCAATTGTAGTGATCTACACTACAAAGGGTCTCAAGAACAGCTCTCTAAATTTAGAATTCGAGAAGAAGAAGAGAAAACAGAGAAGATAAGGTTCTATTATTCATGAAAAAGACAATACAAGAGTCTGTCCTTTTAACAGCAGAGCCACAAAAATAACGTGTTCAACACACGTACAAAACACACGATTACAAATTAAATACTAAAGGCACCAGGCATCCTGCTAACCGCTGTCAACAGGCCAGCCCTTAACTAAAATAAGGAAGGAATCACTACATTTTGAGATTGGGTACAAAATCATACCCAACCTCAAATCCTGTATGATTTCAAAATCCTATGAAAAGTCATCAGGGTATCTCTTCGACGACCTTGCCGACTAGTATTAGTCGTTATCTTTGTAGGTTGAGTATCGTGATGACTTTTCATCTCTGGAAGTAGCATTCACAGGGTCGCCACGGTATTCATCCTTATACCTTGCCGACTAGTGTTGCGGTAATTAAGGTCGTCATGTTTTGAAAACTTGAACCTTGCCGACCAAGACCTGTCATAAAACGATTTCTCTGTGTACATTTTTGTTATTAGTCGGCATGGTTGTTTTGTCTATAACCGTGACGACCATGTTTATAATATTTTTAGTCGTTGGTGTTTGGAATTCTCGACCTTGACGACTATAGTTTAGTCGGCAGGTTATAAAATTAATACCTTGCCGACTAATCATGCATTTGTAACACCTTTCATGTAGGTCAAAAAACATATAGTCGGCATAATGATTTTTTACTACCCTGCCGGCTATTTGTGGTCGTTATCTTCCAACATTGTCGACCCTGCCGACTTTTCATACTTTCAGAACTGAAAGTGTTGATTCCTTCTGTAATTTTGAGTATGAAATCGCCCAGCAGCTCTACTATCCCATATTTATAAGTGTTTGGGTAGTACGATTTCATTTCTGTTACAAATAGAATTCTTAAAAAAATTAATAAAAAAAAAAAAAAACTAAAAAATCTACCCACATAATCCATGAATTCAATCTAAATAAAACCTAATTTCAAAATTTTAATCAACTAATTAACTAACTAAATTAATCAACCTAACCACATTTATTAGTGTTAATTAAGCAAGGGTAGATTAGCCATTTTTGTAAATTTGTGGCTAAGTGGTTTTGTGTTTTACTTCAAAATGATCTTATTTTGTCTCATTTGTTATAACCCAATTAATCCAGATATACCCCAATTTGACCAGGTTTTCTTACACAAACTTTTTTCTCAATAGTGATTGATGTAACTACTTACTAAATGTTATTACCTGTTACGTCTCTCATCAAACGAATCCCTTCATCTATATTTCCTTTTGGTTGGATAACATCCATACATTTTCCAATGAAAGAGGATGCTAATCAATTCTGTCAATTTCACTTATTTTTTGCAATTTTTCTTTAATTGGGAGGTATGTACAAAAATGACTTAGCTCCAGTTCAGTTACTCACCCTGAAATGATTTCCAAGTGATATTAGGTGTTCAAGAGTGCAATTCGCCAATTCCCTAACTCTTGCAATTCACACACGGGCAGGTTTCACATATGTTGATTAGTTTTGGAGAGAATCCTTAAAATCCTAATTCCTAAGTATTGTTACTATTTGACACCGCGTAAAAGTAAGAACTCACCAGAACTTCTATGGAATTAAGGAAAGATACTTGTGAAGAGAAGTTAAAAACATGTGCAATTATATCCCACGAACTAATAAAACTCGCTATAAACTATTTTACCGAAGTAAGTAAGGGCTTTTTTAAGTTTAAATATCCTAATATTTTTAGGGGCCACTTGAAAGGAATTAGGGGCCAAAAATTTATACCCATCCAAAGGAAATAGCTAAGAGATACTCTATAGGTTACCTCTATGCCCTTCCACTAATAAAACAATAAAATCCTAATCTAATTTCCTTTTTTAATTTCATTTCAACTCTTCTTCTCCTTTTCTCCTTCTCTCCCGATTGCCGCACTACCATTAATCCAAAGATTGTACATCATTCAAGGAACAAAGTGATTGTAACTGGAAATGACGAAGAACGCAAAGAAGACGTCGGAGATCCAGCCGCTGATGTAGTTTCTGGCGGTGATTCTGACAGTCAAACTCTCAGGTAACTTCAAATGGCCCCAAATAGGTAAGATTCTACCAATTTTTGGGTTTATATCGCTTTAATTCGACGAATCGATGAAAATAAATTCTAAGGTTTTCGGTTTTTTTCCCAGAACCGGGAGATATACATCATCATTTACTCCCGAATATGGTCGTGTTCTTCAAGCCTCAAGAACATCGACAATATTCGGGAGATATTTTTATAGGTTTTCTTCCGAATATAGAACGATGTTTCTCACTGAAACCTAAATTGCCCAAAATCGGGGAGTTAAATATTTTTTTGATTTCTGAATATACTAGAGGCTTAGAAGATTTAGAGACACAGTAATCGGAAGCAAGTTAAATTCAATTTACTACCGAATATGTTTGTTGAAAAATCCGAAAAATTAAGGGTTTTTTCAAAAACTCATTTTGGGGCCAGTATATAATCGGAAGTTTAATTAACTTAAAATACTACCGAATATGGTAATTCTCATTTCGAAATGCCATTATATAATCGGAAGTTAGGTTCACTTATCTTACTTCTGATTGTTAGAACTCCAAAATTCGAAAAATTAAGGTTTTTTTCAAAAACTCGTTTTGTGGCCAGTATATATTCGGAAGTTAAAATTAACACAATTTACTACCTATTATGATAGTACAAAAATTCGAAAATTGAAGGATTTTGGCAAAATCTCATTTTGGGGCCACTATATATTCGGAAGTTTGTTTAACTGAAATTACTACCGAATATGGTAATTCTCATTTCGAAATGCCACAACATAACCGAAAGTTAAGTTCACTTATCTTACTTCCGATTGTTATAATTCCGAAATTCGAAAAATTAAGTTTTTTTTTCAAAAACTCACTTTGGGGCCAGTATATAATCGGAAGTTTGTTTAACTGAAATTACTACCGAATATGGTAATTCTCATTTCGAAATGCCACTATATAATTGGAAGTTAAGTTCATTTATCTTACTACCGATTGTTATAATTCAAAAATTCGAAAAAGTAAGTTTTTTTTCTTTCAAAAACTCATTTTGGGGCCAGTATATATTCGGAATTGAAAATTAACACAATTTATTACCGATTATGGTAGTACCAAAATTCGAAAATTGAATGATTTTAGAAATATCTCATTTTGGGGACACTATATATTCGGAAGTTAAATTAACACAATTTACTACTGATTATGGTAGTACCAAGATTCGAAAATTGTATACAAAAAAGAAAAAAAAAATGAAAATTAATTACTCAAATAATTCTCCTAACAATAACTAAATAGTGGAAATTAAATAAATGCCCTTATTTTTAATGGGCCTTCACAAATATCCTTATCCACAATAATTATACCCCTCCTCTTTAGTCGGAAATCCGACATAATCATTGATACCAAATATACCCTTCATACTGAATTTTGCCAAGGAAACTGAAACGAACACAGAACAGAGAGAAACCAATTTGTTGATTTTGTTCGAAATCAGAGGGAGAAGCATAATTCATATCAGAAGTATTTCTTCTTCATCATGTTTTTTGTTTAAAGTTGAAGATTCATTCGCGAAATCAGATTAGAGAGTTTGAGTTTTCCAGATCTGTTTTTTTTTTCAAATTGTAATTCCAAATTGAAGATTTAGAGAAATATATAAAAGGTTTGCATGTTCGATTTGATAGAGATTTATCTTCAGACTAATTCATATAGATACAGGTAAGATTCATATTGATTTGTATTTGTTCATTTTTTGTTGTTGTTGCAGAAAGATTTGAAACTCTGAATTTGTGTTGATTCCACTAGATTTCGACATCTATCACTTAGAATTTCGATATAATTTTCCATATCTTAACCAGGTACGATTGAGTTTTAATTTCAGGTTCTTGTTTGTTTTGATTTTTTGCTTGTTCTGTATGTGTTTGATGATACTAATCCTAATTCATATATAGGTACGATCTTTTATTTTTCTTATGTGTATGTTTCATTTTTGTGAATATTTGTTTGTAGATGCATAACGATTGGTTGTGTGCAATTTGTTTGCTTTAATGCTTAATTTTGTTACTCCTTTGTATTTATGAGTTTCTGAACGTACACAAATGTAGATAAATATTTTTTGAGGTAAATGATCTTTGTATGTCAATCTGGTTATATTGTCAGCATAATGTTGCTAAAACTTTGATCAATGAATACATCTCTCACAAGGGGGCGCAGCCCCCGAGTGAAGTGCGTCAATAGTTTTTTTCATTGTATTATGATTTAGTTCAAGTTGTTTGTCTTTGTATTATGAAATTGTGCTTGTGGACACCATAATCTGGAAAGTTACATATTTCTGGATTCAGATTATGCTTTCAACTTTGGTTGTTGATACCATAACCGGGATGCAATACGACATATTTTTGGGATCAATAATTAAAACCAGATGGTGCCAACAGTGGTAGTTTATACCATAATATGGATACAACTACCCTTCAAACATGCCGAATCGCAGTAAAACAAATACCTAAGGAGGGTCTCAATTAGAGGAGGTTTGAAGCTTACCAAAACGTATTTTATGTGAAGTATTTCTGTGTCTTGTTGTTCGAGTATGCTCGTAGTAATATAGTAGCCTACGACCTCTTGCTAGTTGAGTGATTGGGGAGGATTTGTTTGGAAAGTGGTGACGTGGAAGCTGACTGCAAAGTCTGAACTTGTTAAAGACGATGCTTGTGACAGCAAGAATTGTTTTTTTATTTCGCTTAAGAATATGTAATCTTGATCTGAATAGTGATAAAAGACATCGATTAGTGTTTTGCTGTAAAGCTTTTGGTGTTTTTTTAACTACCTTACATGTTGATCCATGAGCTCCTTATAAACACTTTTTTTTTTTAAAAGAGTGTAAGCACATTCTTTGGAAATTTGCAAAAGGGCCTTTTAGCTCCATTCTATTTAGTTATCTGAAACATATCGAAAAAAAGTGAGAAATACAAATATATATGTAATCTTACAGAGTTAGAGTGTTGAAGAATGCACCTTTAGTATCAATCAGTTCATTATAGTTTGGTTAAAATAAGATTAAGTGTTAAACATATCCAACATTCAGTTTTTAACTATTAATCAAATATATGTTGATACCATAATATGTAGCCAACAAGGTTCTGGATTCCATTTTTGGTGTCAACAAGTTTTGTGATATCAACTCTAGTTGTTGATACCTTAATCAGGAACAAAATGTTCTAGAATTCTAGTTTTTGGTGTCAACTTGGGTTGTTGACACTATGTCTTCGAACCGACATATTTTTTTTCGATGAACTCTTTTATGTTTTTCGTATTTTTTTGTAGAGGCATTTGGAGTTCTTCCTTGTGAAGATGGTGTAAGTTGGCGCTGCTTCTTAAACAATTTGAAGTTATTGTTGGTGATGATAGTGCATTCACAATATACCGGAGAGCTTTATTGGCTCCTCATGCACAAACATTAGAAGGCGGTCGCAGATGTCAAACTTCTTGTTTATAATGTTATTTTGAAATTTCTCATATTTATGAATTTGTGATGTTTCTGAACTACCTTTTGAATTTTTTTCCGGTTATGTTTCTTTGATGTTTCTGTATGTCTTTTTTGAACTTGATATATAAATTAATCTAAAATTCTTTTATATATTGTAATTTTGTTTGTGAATGTTTTTTATTACACGCCAGTTTGTAGGCTCCATGTTTAGTTGTTTTTACAGGTACTCTAGTGTTGTTGGTGTCAACTTTGGTTGTTGACACAAGTTTATGGGATCAAATTTGGTTGTTGACACAAGTTTATGGGATCAATTTTGGTTGTTGACTCCAATTTATGGGATCAACTTTGGTTTTGATACAAAAATATTGTAACAACAACGTCTTGGACTCCAGTTATAGGTCAACTTTGGTTGTTGGCAGCGTTATTGGTGTTTACTTTGGTTGTTGACACTAGTTTATGGGATCAACTTTGGTTGTTGACACAAGTTTATGGGATCAACTTTGGTTGTTGACACCATAATATGGTAACAACAAGGTTCTGGATTCCAGTTGTGGGTCAACTTTGATTGTGGACACTCTTGTTGGTGTATACTTTGGTTGTTGACACAAGTTTATGGGATAAACTTTAGTTCTTGATACAAGTTTATGGAATCAACTTCGATTGTTGACACTGTCGTTGGTGTATACTTTGGTTGTTGACACAAGTTTATGGGATCAACTTTGGTTGTTGACACTATAATAATGTAACAACAAGTTTCTGGATTCCAAATATGCACCACCTTTTCTTTCTGAGACCAGTTTTGTGGTGTACACGAGTAGTTGATACTAAAAAAAAAGAAGGAAAAAAATAACTTACATGATTATGTTTGTATTTTAAAGGTATTTCGTCAGCTGTACATACCTGCAGTCTTTTAGACTATAACAAACCTTTCAAATACTAACGATTCATTCATAATCTCTAGCACTCATGCAAGAAAATAGTGATAATATGTGAAGTCTTTAATTCTAAAAAAAGTTTGTTAACACCATCAACAGACGTACATTACGATGTTTCTTCATACCTACACTCAGTTGTTAAAGACAATTAACAAACCTACATTTAAGATGTTTGAGACCTTAACAAAACTACATTAACACGTTTCAGACCTACATTTCACTATATCTTCAACGGAGTCGGTAAGGAGATGCATTTCCTGAATAAAGTCAGATGGGTAACTTGTTGGTCTTCTTCTTGTTCTTGTTGGTTTCTTCATATTTTTTTCTTTATTAGCCTGTTTTCAAACAAGAAATATAGTTAGCATTCCCAATCAGAGAGAGCATGTAATCTTCATTCACAAAATACAATTTATATTGTATAGTCAAATGCACCAGATTTTTGGTGTTAACTTGTGTTGTTGACACTATCATCTGGGAGAACATGTCCCTGGACTCCAGTTCTTGATGTCAACTTGGGTTGTTGAGTCCAGTTCAACTTCTCTTGTTGACACCATAATATTGGAAATAACATGTTTCTGGATTCCAAATTTGATGTCAACTTGTCTTGTTGATACATGTTTTCTGTAAAATTTTTGCAAGGTTCTCTTTGTATTTTTAAGCTATATCCTATAGTTGTACACACCTGCAAGTTATACTAACATCCAAAATCTTGATGATATATACTAACAATGGTTAGTTTATGGATTTATTTTTGCATGGGATATTTTTGCATTTTTTTTCCAAACTGAGATGCATCACCTTACGCTTCAAACACTTATAAACTAGACAAAATTAAGTTTTGACCACAAAGAACCATTCACAGACTTGGTAGTATCACTAGCTTCTTGAATTTTGCACTAATAAACAACTTTTTAACGACAACTTTTGAACTAACGAGTTTTTATCTCCTAAGGTTAGACTGTCATCAAGTAATCACAGATATCCAAGTAGATTCAGTTGCGAATCAAATAATGTAAAGGGCAATCTTAGGCATGATATCCAAGTAGATAAAGATATATTTCATTAATGAGGTAAAGTGATCCGAATTGGAAAAAAACAAGGTAAACTGTTCTCACAAAAAAAGACTCCTCAACAATCTGTAGGTTGTATTTTTCTTTATCTACTGTATTAGCTCAACAATAATAACTTCATTCCAATCCCCTGAATTAGCTCAGCCAATTCACAAAAACTGATAAGAAACCATGCATGTTATACTAAACCAATTTCACCAAAATCACTAAAAGAATCTCAAACAAAATAATTCCAATAAAAAATTAGAAGCTAAAAACTTTTCTGTTACCAGTTAGATTGTATACCAACCCCATAATGATCACACCTTCAACTAAGAATCATTTAACATCAACAGATGAAACAAGCAACAATGAACATGTTCAGAAAATGCATCACCATATAAACATTCTCAACATCATCAGAAATACATAAAAATTAACAACTGATTTTTGCTACTAACAAAATTGGAGTTTCTTAATTAACATGAAAAAGTGATTTTTACCCGTGAAATTGATTTTTGTTCCTTTATTAACACCAGCAGCGCAGTTCATTTTTGTTTCGATCACATTCAGCAGTAAAAGCAACAAAAAATAGTATGGAATTGATCCAAAATCAATAATAGCATCAAAAAACAAACTCGATTTCACAACAACAAAAAAACAAAATCAGTAAATCAAACAAATTCGATACGAAATCAAACTTTGATTCAACGGTAAACAATAACAAATTAAACATGCATCAATTTTTCAAAAATGAAGATCTGATTTCACTATCGAACTAAGAACTCAATATCAAACATGCGTAATCTAATTTGAAACAAAATCATTAGTAAATTTGTGTTTACCTTGTTTGAATCTTCAATTTTCAACTTATTCAAGATCACCACTAATCGATTTTATGAACCCTAATTTTCTTCTTCGTTTTCAATGTTTCTCTGTTGATTTCGGTCTTCTCAAACTTCTAACGATCAATTTAAACAAGTTTGATGAATTTGATCCATTTTTTTTTGATCAGTTACTTTGATTTAGTTTCTTCGATGTGGTAGGATAGAGAGGGAAGAGATGAAACAATATCGTCTACAGAATAACTGTCTCTCAACAGTTAAGTTGATGATATTATGCAAGGGTACTTTCGTAATCTGATATTTCGGGAATTCTAGCTTCTAAAAAGTGGGGGGGGGGGGGGCTATAATTATTATGGACAAGGGTATTTTTGAAGGGTTGGATTTATAGGGGTATTTAAATAATGTACCCAACTAAATATACACTAACTACCGATTATCCTACTTATCTACCGATTCTTGAAGGGCAAATTAGCCATTACGAAAAACAAAAGATAAGGGGTGGCTTCAATTTAGGTTTGTGTGACCCTTTTTGGTCTTATTAGTGTCCCCTAATTCCTTTCAAGTGGTCCCTAAAAATGCTATAAAAATGCTAGGTTAAATATAAAGAGTAAAGAAAAATCATCTTTCCTTCTAATCAATTTCAGTTTTCCAATACGGGTGAAAAGGAATACTGGCGTATAGGATTTTTCAATCATATTTGTAGTACTAATTTTCAAAAACTTTTGTGCTGAATGCAGAGTCGCACACTAACGTGAAGGGTAATAAGAATCAACGACTGAAACTTAACAGAGAAATAAAAAGATGCTTGGTTTCCTGTTGGTTAAATAAAACCAAATTTTATAATTTGCATTCTTACTATACAAGGTACAAAAACTCAGACACCTCACATGCATAATTTCATAAGGTACGACCCGAACGATTGAACCCTCCCTTATAATTTGTTGGTTTCCGCACATGTAGAGTATCTCAATAATGCTAGGTTTACCGGAGAAAATACCGAAACAAATCCCGTGACTCACTAAACAGCGGACCCACTTTTGCCTTTACCTATCCAAATGCTAGCATCATTGCCCCTCGTCCGTCGGATCCCCTCATGGGATTTCCCCCGGTAATATTGGGCTTGAACGTAGCATTACTCGGTTGAAAGTTGAAACTTCTACAATATCCAATAATTCTACATCTACCGGGGATGAAATCCCGTGGGATTTCCGGTAGACACAACCTCAGAAGGACTCATAGTGGGTAATACCCAACCCCTGCTATTCTCCAACGGGCCCACGGGGCTGTTTTTTACGGGATTTTTCTCGGGATATAGCCCCGAACATAGCATTACTCTACAATATCACTGCAATGTGAGCTGATGATCCCTGGAACAGAAAGGTCATTTGCGAATTTGTTCTACAGATTTTTCAATGTTTTATGCGTTTTCCCTAGTCCAGAGACTTGCACACCTTTTGTCACCCAACCCTATAATAATGCTTTTTCCCATTCTCCACGTCATCCCAAAGGAAACATCAAATGGGTTTCTTTTATCTTTTGATGATAGCTTGCCGAAGCCAATATAAAAGAGAAGTAAAAACCTGGTATCTTTGAATAATGCTTTTTTATAAGAGAAAGTTTCTGGCTTTGAATGATACAAGGCACGAAACTCAAAACAAAATGATGGATATTTATAAAATCAAAATAATTTTAATCTATACGGGGGACCCGTATATATTTTGTGTGTCCAAATATGGTTACATGGCTATACAATACTCACACACAGATATGCAAGAACCTTCGATAACAAAAAGAAAACTTTGGAAGGCCTCATTAGAGATATCAAATTGCAAGCGTTTTTTTGGGCCAAATCAAATACAAAAATGTTGGGGCTTACGACAAATATGGTGATTTCTCTATGGATTCATTATACCGGTCTCCGTCATAAAAAAAATTGTGGTTTTTATTTTGTAGCCGAATCCCCTTTCGGTTCCCCCTTTTTTGTTCGGTTGTAATCATTAGGTTAAGGTACCCTCCTTAAGTGCCTTTTTTCAATGAAATTTCTGTTTGACCGATTAAAAAAAAATACTTATACACAGAATCTAGTATAATCTGTAAGAGTGCGTGACTAGGAGAACTCACTTGCGCAGTAGATCAAGAAAGTGCTTATTTACCAGCAACCATTGAAATATCAAAATCAAAAATAATAACCCACGCTTATTTCATGCATACGGGGACCAATGATGAGAATGATATGTTTGAAAAACCACATCGCTCACCATGTTCATCTGTAAATTCCTATACACACATCTTGGTAAAATAAATAAAAACGTTATCATCATGAACCCTACGTACTTTGCCACACATTTTCCTCTATAAAAACACGCATTTCATCTGTGAGTCTCATCCCGTTGAGAGAGAGAGGCAGACTGACGGAGAGAAAGAATGCTGAACTCTCAACTTCTCTAAACTGTTAACTCATCCCATCATGGAAGTTCTTCATCATCTGTTTTTCTCTTGAACAAATCCTCCATCCTATCACCATCTCATCATGAAACTTCTTCATCTATTCTGTAAAGGTGGAAAATCCAACTACTACATCCGATGGATTTCAAATGCACAAATAATAAGTAAACAAGCAAGAGATGAACAAGAACACAAGATATACGTGGTTCGGCATGATTACCTATATCCACGTGGGTGAAAGGATGATCTTATTACTCAACTCAAGGTTACAAATGATGATTCTTACTAGCCAACAACCTAATCTCTCCACAGTACTCTTGATGTTTTCTCCTTCTCGATTACTTGCCCTCATCTCTTTACAAGGCTCACTATTTATAGGCTAACGTGAAGATACATCCAAATTACAGTGTGAGTCACAGTACATCTTCCTGGTGTCCCAGTCGGGTGATGAGTGGCGTTCCTTCTGAGACGTTGACCCGAGCTTGGTGAATGTGGCTCCCGATATTCTTATACCCGATGTTGGCTACTTGGTGCCGTATGATCCGATGTCGCCCTTCATCCTGACCCGATGTTGTTAACATTCGGGACCACTTTGACCAGGATCTTCTTATCTTCTACAGCTTTCCTATCAGAGTATTTATTACTCTAGCGTCCGGCAGACATCTTCCGTCACATCCGATTTTTACCTTTACACGTGCTGGCTTCTCGGGTGCTTATGGGTACCGCTGTCTTCGTGCCGGTCTTTTAAGAAGATGATTCTGTGCTACGCTCCTTCCCTGTTTTTGGAACGACATAGCTTAGGATTGCTCCACCTGGGTCTGTGGATTATTTACACCTACATTTATGCCCCTTCTTTCACTCGTGTGCCCGACACGAGGGGAAGAAACCGCTTCGACTCCCACATCCCTAGCCATGCCGCTTTTCCCGCCATACATTTCCCCACTAACATCACCTTTATGACCTACTACCGCCTCTCTCTCGGTTGTAACTACTTGTGCTATAAATTCAATAGTTAACCCTGATTTTTCATTCATCCATTTTTTTAAGAGCGAGCACTCTCTTCTTCCCTGTTTCCATCATCTTTTGTCTGTTGCTGCTTCTTCAACTAATTTCACCGCCAGGTTTCCTTCAAAACCCTAGTCTTGCCTGGGTCTTGTTACTGTTCCTCTGCTATTGCTGCCGTCGTTGTGATTTTTTGCTCTTTACCGTCTTCCTATGATCTCTCATTTTCCGCTTATTATTTCTTTTCCTGCTCTTTCATGGCTTCTTCAACTCCTTCCATGACCGAAAAAAGGTGTGTGAGTTATACTTTTTCCGATGAAGATGGTGTTCCTCTTGACTCCTTGTTTATTGTTGATAGTCCTTCTCATCATGATTATCGTGCTCTTAACTCTATCTTTTCTGATGGTTCTCCTCCATTTTCATGTAGGAATGACAAGAGAATTTCTAAGGATTTGACTGATGAACAGTTCATCAACCAACTGAAGGATGACTTCAACCTTCATGGTTATGACGTCAGTCTCGTGTCGGGCCAAAAAGGCACTCTGAAGAAGGAGGATGTCGAGAAATTTTCCCATTCGGCCGAGGCGACCATTATCACCAAGGGTCAGCTCGAGCTCGGGCTGCGCCTTCCTTTGTATGACCCGAGTTGCCCATTCATCTATGAGGTCTTGTCTCATGTTCGTCCTTTCCGTGCTCTTGCTCAATGGAACGGTAACACTTATCGCCTCATGGATGAGTGGGCGAGGCGAGGGAGAGGTGAGTGCTCCCCTACTCCTTGGTCGACCTACGATCCTTCTCAAGCGAGCGACTACACTTCTGCCAGCTTTGTTGGCAATTACCGGAGTGGGAATGCTACCAATGGCGATCTTGCTGGTTTCGCTGCTAGCCCTCACCGACTTAAAGTTCCTACTGGTGATTTCAAGAGGTTGATGTTGGACGAGGATCCTGAAGGTGGCACGAACACTAACAAGCACGCTCGCTATACTAGTGATGCTGCTTGGGACCGGGTTCCTCTTGCCATTCGTGGTCCTATTTTGAGTGGCAATCTTCCACCTCCTAGATTTCCTGCTGAACCCTATCCATTCTGGGTAGTTAACGCCGATCTGGTAGGTTATTTCATTTTTTTTATTTGGCTGTTTGACTATCCGGCTCGGGTGACCAACAAAATCTTAATTTGCTTTTTTTTTTTTTTTTTTTTTTTTTTTTGTAGCCTAAGTCCCAGAGTGGTCAGACTAGGGCTTCTACTGCTCGGAAGAGAGGTTCTAGCACAAGGATTGAGGAGGAGCAAGTGAAGGTAACAAATATACTGCTTTTATCTTCAGTACATGTACTTGCCCCTATTTGTTGCCTTCAATGGGTCTGACGATGAGTCTTTTGCAGAAGTCCAAGGCTGATGACGGGGGTGTTGAAGGTTCGTCTGCCAAAGGTGGTGAGGATCTCGATGATCGGCTACCCTTATCTCATTTCCTGAGGAAGTCGCTTCAGAAACCTTCTGATGTTTCGTCTACCATTGTAGGTAGAAAATCCGATGGTAAGGGTAAGGAGTCAAAGGGTGAGGAAGCTGCCTCGGGAAGGAACATGTCCCGTTAAGCTACTGGGTCTGCTGTTGGTAAGGGTATTGCCGTAACTGGTGCTAACATCGTTGTTGTGATGTCCGACGACGATGATGAAGAAATCTTTGGTATGGAAGATGAAATTGATGGCATGGATGAGGGGGAGGAGCCGAAGCAGCCAGAAGAATCTACCTCTGGAAAGGGCTCTGCCCCAGAGAATGAGCTGTTAGAGAATCTGCGCCCCGTTTCTCCCACCCCGAGCTCGGGTGGAAATATCTTCTTTACCTTCTCGGGCCTTGTTTGCGATTCACTGGGGGCTCTTACTTCTCCAGACTTTAGCTCGTATTCTCCTGACCAGATGATTGCGGCTGTGCCCCTCTATGCCGGTTTGAGGAATACCTTCAATGCTATGGTAAGACACTTCTTCTTGACTGCATAATTGATGCATAATGGCGTGGCTGTCGTTTAATGATCGGGATCGAACTGCTCTAGATCGCAAATCAGTCGTTGCTGGAGGATGCCATCCGCCAGAAGGAACTAGAGGCCATGGAGAACCTTCGTATCCAGTTGCAGCAGGAGCAGGAGCGAGCCCGAGGGTTGGAGATACAGCTTGCTGATGCTAAAGGTACTTCACCAAAATCTTGTTGTTATTGATTGAGCAAGTAGTGTCAATATCCTAAGTGTAGTATTGTCTTCCTAGCCGAGATATATAGTCTAGACACGGACGCTGCTTCAGAGTATCGCTTAATGAAGAGAAAGTTGAACATTGAGGAAAGATCACGTCGATAACCTTCGCCAAAAAATTGTCAATAAGGATGATAAGATAGATCGTCAAGGTACCGAGATCGAACGTCTTCAAGCCGAGTTGCTTCGCTATCATAGCTTTGAGTATGTACCCGAGGAGGTGGATAATCTTCGGGAGAGTCTATCTCGGGACCAGAAAGTTGCTGCTAACAAAAGGTTATTAGCCGATTCTCTGGAAAGTCAGTGTGACACGTTGAAGCTTCAGAACAGAGATCTTCACTTTGATCGCAAACGGCTCCTGAAGGAAAAAGATACCGCTGAGAGGTCTAATCAAGAATTAAGAGGGAGGCTATGGGGATTCGATCGGGTATCCCAAGAATTGGAATGGACACAAGCCCAATTATCGGGTCTTCAATTGGTGCATAATCGACAGAAGGCTGATTGGAGCGATCATAAGAAGTACTGCCCCACTAATGAGTTCAATGAACAACATTATAACGAGCTGGCCTCCAAAATTTCTAAACTCGAATGTGAACTTTCTAAGTCCGAGGATTCTTTAAAAGTAGTTTTACCCGCACTGTCAGGTCTCCATATATATTCTGAACTATCCCGAGAATTATTTGATCTGCCGTTTATCATAATGCTAATTCGTTTTCGTGTTTTTCAGTTGAGCAAGGGAAGGTCCAATCTCTGGAGCAAGAAATCGTCCGGCTGAAGAAGAGTGAGGCCCAGTTGAACGAGAGAGTTACTACTGCCGAAGCTTCATCCACTGAATCGGCTCATCTACTTGTTGAGGAAATGGAGTTGCACAACGCCGAGCTTACCGCAAGGATTACACAAGGTGTGAAGGAGTACATTGAAAAGAAGCGAGCTGACCTTGCTGCTAAGAAGGCGAGATCGGGGTCGATTCCGCCTAACGAGTAGTTAGACCTTTTGTAGTGTTGCGCCACTATTGTTCCCTTTGCACTGGGCTGTAATTCGTTTGAACACCTATATTTCTCGAACACCTTTCTTTACGGGGTGCTGTGTCGCCAATCGGCTGTTTTATCGTTCCTTGACATTTTCGTTTGTGTTACTTAAATCATGCCTTGTTGTTCGTATCTAGTAGATTCATTATTTCCTGCACTAGAATGTTTTATTAGTTAGTATAAATTCCGTTTCTGTCGAACACACTCAACAGGGAGGGTCATCGGGCCCAATGCCATGTCCCGATTGAGGTATCTCATCACTGTCACTTCAAGTCAGTGGAAGGGTACTTAGTCATTCCTAAGTTCTATGTCCCGATAATCCCAGGTTAGTTATCAATCAACTATCCCGGGCAAGTGATTTCGGCCACTTGCGATGAGGGCAATCTCTCAAATGTAAGTAGATTACCTGGTCGACAAGAACTCGCTTCTTGACAACCATTTGTAACTGGTTTCCAACCACCAGAACCCTTAGGCTACCTCGGCACTTGCACATTGCCACTGCCCCGAGTTCGAATAGCCCGTCGTGTGTAAGTCACCTCGGCACTTGCCCACTGCCGTTGCCCCGAGTTCGAATGACCATGCGAGTGTAAGTCACCTCGGCACTTGCCCACTGCCGTCGCCCCGAGTTCGAATGACCATTAGTCACAGATGCCATATTCCCTACCCCACGTGGTTTTAAAAGGAATTAATGACAAAGTATCATACCCGCTTATACACCCTTCATGGGTGATATAGTTTTAAGTTCCGAGCGTTCCATGGTCGCGCTTCTGGAGTTCCATCAGGTTTCAATATCTTATACGCTCCTTCTCCAACCTTTGACACGATAGTGTATGGTCCACCCCATCTCGCCGCCAATTTCCCACCCTTTTTATCACGCTCATAGCTGGGTAGTTCCTTCATTACCGACTGCCCCGGTTGAAATTCTCTCGGATGAACTCGCTTGTTGTATTCACACTGTAATCGCCTTTGATAGTTTTCCATTTTATGTAGAGCCATTTCTCTAGTCTCTTCCAAGTCATCAAGCTTGTCCAGTATTAGATCCGCCGAGATATTCCGCCTCCATGCTTCGGTCCTTGTGGTGGGTATCATTACCTCGGTAGGAAGGATGGCTTCAGTTCCGTATGTGAGCATGAAAGGTGACAAGCCGGTTGCTTCCCTTCGGGTAGTCCTATAAGCCCATAAAACGTTGTAAAGCTCCTCACACCATTCGCCATACTCTCCATCCAGCTTCTTTTTTAGGTTATCTGCTATGGTTTTGTTTGTTATCTCGGCCTTCCCATTACTTTGGGGGTAAATGGGTGTGGCTTTGCTCTTTCGGATATTATAGGTGTTAAATAATAGATCAATGTTCTTTCCTTATAGCTGTTTTCCATTGTCCGAGACTATTGCTGCGGGGATGCCAAAGCGACAGATAATGTGTTCCCAGATGAAACGAAATACGTCCTTGTCTCGGATGTGCTTTAGAGGTGCGGCTTCTACCCATTTGGTGAAGTATTCTGTAGCCACAATCAAATACTTTCTCTTCCTCGATCCGACATGCAATGGTCCCACAATATCAATTCCCCATTTGGCAAATGGCCATGGGCTTACCACTGAGTTTAGTGACACCGTTGGTGCATGTATCTTCTTACCAAACTTTTGGCACTCGTCGCATATTAATGCCATATGCTTTGCATCTTCGTTCATGTGCGGCCAAAAAAATGTGTCGGAATTTGATGTTGGGGATCTGGTAGATGTAAAATTGGGCGAGCTCCCAATACTTCTGCAATACCAGATCATGGATAGCGTACTGCCCATTAATCTGCCGAATCACCAGCTGAGAATCGCTAGTTAATCTTAAATCATGGATTCCTAGTTCCACAATTAGCCGTAAGGCATGTATCACCGCTTCGTATTCAGTGACATTGTTTGTCGCCTTGAACTCAAGTCTAAATGAGTGGACCATCTTTTTCCCTTTTAGTGTAGTGAAAACCAACCCTAATCCCGATCCATCCTTATTGGACGACCCATCTACAAACACTTCCCATCGTCTCGGACTACACGTTTCGAGAAGATCGGACAGATCCTCCCGATCTTATTCCATACCCGGGATATCCTCAACTTCATCCTCATCGTCTAAAGGAAAATCTGCTAGGAAATCAGCTATCTCTTGCGCTTTAACCGATGTTCTCATTTCGTAGAAGACACTGAATTGTTTTATCTGCGCACCCCACTTAGATATCCATCCCGTCCTTGCAGCGTTATCCAATACTGACTCGATCGAGGATTTTGTTAACACCCTGATTCGATGGGTCTGGAAATAAGTTCGTAATTTTTGTGTGGCAAACACCAATGCTAGAATTAACTATTCGATCCGGGTGTAGTTCTTCTCTGCGGGATTCATGGTTTTACTGATGAAGTAGATCGGCTTCTCTTCATTCCCCTCATTCTTGACCAGTACCGCACTGATGGCACAAGTTGTTGCCCCAAGATACAAAGTAAGTACTTCCTCGGGCTCGGGTCTTTGCAACACGGGTAGACTCGTGAGATGTTGTTTAATTTTCTGGAAGGCCTCCTGGCATTTCTCGCTCCACTTAAATTTCTCGCCTTTTCTCAAGGTTCCGAAGAAGTCTTAGAATTGGTTCGACGACCTTGAAATGAATCGTCCCAATGCTGCCAAGCTCCCATTCAACTTTTGTACGTCTTTTACTGTCACTGGAGAGGGCATCTCCAAAATAGCTTTGATTTTGTCAGGGTCGGCCTCTATCCCCTTATCGGTTATTATATATCCTAGAAATTTGCCCGATGTTACCCAAAAGGTACACTTGGTCGGGTTCACTTGCATCTTGTATTTTTTCATCGTTTGAAAAATCTCCCGAAGATCTCCGATATGATCGGTAGCCAGCCTGCTTTTCACCAGCATGTCGTCGACATATACCTCGATGGTGTTATGGATTTTTTCCTCGAACATGTCTTCTACTAATCTTTGGTAGGTAGCCCCTGCATTTTTTAGTCCGAATGGCATTTTAGTGTAGCAATACAACCATCTTGGCGTGAAGAAGGACGTGTTCTCCTAGTCCTCGGGGGCCAACTGAATCTGGTTATACCCTGAGCATCCATCCATTAGTGTTATCGCCTTGTGACCGACTATTAATTCGACAAGTTGATCGATATTTTGGAGAGGAAAGCTATCTTTCGGGCAAGCCTTGTTTAAATCGCTGAAGTCGATGCAGATCCTCACCCCTCCGTTCCTTTTGGGCACAATCACCATGTTAGATATCCATTGGGGGTACTGAGCTTTTCGAATGATTCCTGATGCCTGTAGCTTCTTTAGTTCACCTTCCACCGCTGCTTGTAATTCGGGTGCAATTCTTCGCATCTTATGGCGGACCGGCCTAAACTTAGGATCTATTCTCAGGTGATGACAGCATACTTCTGGGTCAATCCCCCCCCATATCTTGCATTTTCCAGGCGAAGGCATCTGTATGTTCTCGTAACAGAGCTGTCAGCTGAGTTGCATGTTCTTTCGATAACCATGACCCGATCCTTACTATTTTCGGTTCTTCCTCGGTTCCTAAATTGACCTCCCGAGTAGACTCCATAGCCGAGAAATTTGGTTTCGGCTCCGCCTCCTGTGATTGCTATAAGATCTCCTTTTCGCCTGTTTCATAGGTCATAACTGCTTGGGAAATTACCTTTTCTAATTCCTGCTCGGCCCTGACTTCCTTAGCTTTATTCTTTTCTCGATGTAATCTAGATCGTCTATCTTCATTTTGTTGAATACCGACCTGCATGCAATGTCTTGCCGCTTGAGGGTCTCCCAGTACTTTTACTACTCCTCTGTAGGTAGGAAATCTCAGTCTTTGGTGGTAGGCCGACGCAACCCCTTTGATACCAGCGATCCAAGGTCTCCCGATAATTGCCTCGTAAGGCGACACAACATTAACAACACAAAAGGTGGTAAGTGTATCCAGATATCCTTCCCCATCCGAGACCCTGAGAGTGACTTCCCCTTTTGGTATGGTGACAATCCCGTTAAAACCGTAGATCCGGTAAGTAGACGGGATTAGAATGTCGTCAGATAGCTTCATCCTTTTAAATGTGTCATAGAAAAGGACTTCAACAGAGCTTCCACTGTCCACCAGTATCCTCTTAACTCCCAATCCCTCGATAAGTAAGGTAATAACCAGGGGATCTCTTTACGCTTGACCGTTCATCGGGACATCCTTAGCAGAGAAGGTGATCGGCTGCATCATCCAGGCCTCCATAGGTAAAGTCTTGGCGACACTAAAGATTTCCTTTCCTGCTCAATTCCTTTTGTGAATTCTTGATGTGATGCCCGTCCCTAGATCAAACCCTTGGGTTGCCGAATGTGAGATGGTGTTGCATACAAATTGAGTTCCCCGATCAATCCTGACTTGATGTATCGGTGCATCTGGTGTCTCGAGAACCGGTGTTGTCTGCCTAACAAATTGTCTTAAGTACCCATCTCGAATCAGATGTTGGACAATGTCTTTTACCTCCCGAACGTTGTTAGTTGAGTGTCCTCGATACTGGTGATAATGATAGAATTCAGGATGGTTCTTTGTCTCGTCGAACTGTATTCCTCTGGTCTTCGGGTATCTAATGTCGTTTCTTTTTTCCACTTCCTTAAAGATCTCTTCTAGTGGTGCATTCAGAGGTGTGTAGGTCTTGGGTTCATGGCGGGGCTTCTTCCCCTTCTCAACCCATTCCTTCTTCTCCGAAACTTTATGTGTTGGTCCCGATCTCTTTTCGGGTCGCTTCGATGCCTCTTGAGGTATCGCCTTGGCTGCAGCGCTTTCCTCTTGTACTCCCCTATCTTTAGATTCCTCTTGTATTTCTTCCAAGGCGATGTAATGTTCCTGCATCTTCCTCATTTCTTTCAACGTCTGAGGTTTCTCTATGAACATAGCTATCCAAATAGGGTCCGATTTCCCAAGTGAGTTTTCGAACCCGAATATCTGCTGCTCGACTGGCACCTTCCCGATGTCGGTACATAGTTTTCTCCATCTGTCTATTAGGGATCTTAGAGGCTCCCTGAATCTTATGGCCAAAGTGAACAACTTATTAACCCTAGGCGGGGCCTTGCTATTGTGCATGTACGTTTCAAGGAATGTCTCTATCAAACCTATGTAGCTCCCGATGGACCCTACCGGTAAGGTGTAAAACCAATTTCTCGCCTCGCCTTCCAAACTGGCAGGGAAAAACTTGCACATGACCACGTTACTGTTCTTCCACTGTAGTAATGACATCGTGTACATTTTGACGTGCTCTACGGCATCTCCTGTCCCGTGGAACCTTGAAGGAAAAGCCGAGAGTGCACACTTCGAGGGGAATGGTGCTTGTTCCAGCTCTCGGGTGAAAGGAGTCTTCTCGGCTTCACTAATCACTTCTGCTACTTATCATCCTCACCATTCCCTGACAATTTCTTAACCATCTCTTCGAGTTATTTGAGCTTAGCTTCCGTGGCGTTATCTGGCCTTCCGCTTTGCTCGGGTTCTTCTTCCTCGGTTGAAGAGTTATCGGGGGGACCGTATCCTCCTCCCCTCGCAGCGCTAGGGTCGGGTACATGCCCTTGGATTGGTGGCGGTGTTCGGACATATCCTGATCGGGTTTGGTTACTTGATGCTCCTCGGCTCGTGGATCCTCGCGATCTCGACCTTTGGTTTCTCAGTTGGTGATTTTCATACTCAAGTGCCAAGTTTCTTCTTTGTAGCTCCCTTAAGTGCTCTTCCTGCCTTCTTTGGTTTTCCAGAATGGCCAGCAAGGTCGGATCTGTGCTTTCATGGCTAAAGTGTCCATTTGGATGATTCCCATGTGCGGTCGGCGGAGCTGGTGGTGCTGTTGCTGATGGTGCTGTTCTAGGAGCTACTGGTGGTGCAACAGGAGGAATATCTCGGGTTACCCCCCTTTTTCCTTGCCGGATCTGCCTAAGTCTTTCTTCTTCTCGGTTCAAAGCGTCTTGATACTCAGCACGTCTCCTTTCCCTCCTACGATTGGCCTGCATTATCAGTGCTTCTTCTTCGTCCTCAGTGTCCGATGCAGTTAATCCATCCTCCATGTCCTCTAGTCTCCCCTGGCTCGGCTGAATATGTTTCAAGGGAGGTAGCTCATCATCTTGACCCAAGTTAACTTCCTCATTGACAGTGGTCATTCCTCCGGCCGGTACTCGTGGTTCCTCGGGTTGGTGTTGCCGGTTACTTTCTTGCCGCGAGTCCGTCACCCCTTCCTGCATGTTGTTGCCTGCCACAGTTCGGTTCCTAAGGATTCTTCCTGTGCCTGAAGTTCTAGTCATCAGTTCGGGCGCACCTTTTCCTCTGAGATTCGTTCGTACCTACATCAGCCGAATACACGACACCTCACTTTGAACTGTTTTCAAAAAGTTTTTTATGAAGTACGTAAGGAAAAGAAAAATCTATGATACTCAGACAAAATCCAGATAAGTACGATTCCCTTTATTTTATCGTGCTGACCTCAGCACACTAAATCAGTTGGCTACCCAAATATTTTGAAAAGGACTTCAATGTACGTCGCTTTCGGTACTTTCTTTATGCATTAATCATTCTTTGTCCTACATTCCTTGTGACAGAAATCATTAACCAGCCGTACCATTGGTCGGATAGTTTCTTTCCTTGCCAAGTTTCGATGTTGTGACTCCGTTCAATCATACTGATGGCATCATCAACGACTCGAGAGCCGGAATAAAACGATTTTCTACTCTTCTTTATGGTCTTTCCTCATGATTTCACAAGGATGGTTTTACCCTGGATCCCTTTGGATTTTCCGTTATGATGATGTTTTAGCGTCCAGCAGCAAAACCAAAGTAAGATTATCACCCAAGTATCTACTAGATTCTTATCAATCATCATTTCCGCAACCAAACTCAATGATTTTGAGCCGATCTACCGGTATTAACATCGTATTCAAAGCTTTAAGGAATCCCACGATTTGGAATGAAAACAGCTGACGAGATGAAGTTTCATTTTAGCTACTACCAAGCATCAAAGATGCTATTTTGGGAGCTTTTGGATCTTTCTAACAACTCGACTTAGCAAGGGAAACAGAAAAGAACAATATCGTCAAACAAAACTCAACACCGAGATCGAAAGAAGTTTTCTTATATCTATCTCAGAAAGTTTTAAAAGCAATGAGATCATTTTTTCGTAAAAGATAACAATTTATAAGTTCCATCTACTAGCACGTCTAACCAAAAGAGTTCTTTCTTTAGCTTCAACTAACACACTAGGTGATTTTAGGAGCTTTGGATCTTCCTCTTTTAGTGACTGATTTCAAGGTATCCGAAGATGTTAGATGTTCCCCTTAGTCGGCGCCAAAATGTAGAGGTGGAAAATCCAACTACTACATCCGATGGATCTCAAATGCACAAATAATAAGTAAACAAGCAAGAGATGAACAAGAACACAAGATATACGTGGTTCGGCATGATTATCTATGTCCACGAGGGTGAAAGGATGATCTTATTACTCAACTCAAGGTACAAATGATGATTCTTACTAGCCAACAACTTAATCTCTCCACAGTACTCGTGGTGTTCTCTCCTTCTCGATTACTTGCCCTTATCTCTTTACAAGGCTCACTATTTATAGGCTAACGTGAAGATACATCCAAATTACAGTGTGAGTCACAGTACATCTTCCTGGTGTCCCAGTCGGGTGATGAGTGGCGTTCCTTCTGAGACGCTGACCCGAGCTTGGTGAATGTGGCTCCCGATATTCTTATACCCGATGTTGGCTACTTGGTGCCGTATGATCCGATGTCGCCCTTCATCCTGACCCGATGTTGTTAACGTTCGGGACCACTTTGACCAGGCTCTTCTTATCTTCTCCAGCTTTCCTATTAGAGTATTTATTACTCTAGCGTCCGGCAGACATCTTCCGTCACATCCGATTTTTACCTTTACACGTGTTGGCTTCTCGGGTGCTTATGGGTACCGCTGTCTTCGTGCCGGTCTTTTAAGAAGATGATTCTGTGCTACGCTCCTTCCCTATTTTTGGAACGACGTAGCTTAGGATTGCTCCACCTGGGTCTGTGGATTATTTACACCTACATATTCCACTTAGACCATGGTCGATTTATGGTCGTAAAATTAGTGGGGGCCGTGTCAAAACGATGTCAAATAACATTAGAGCATCGGTTGCAAAATCCACAGAGAAGTTTGTTAAGGTGAAGGGAATAGTAACAACAAGACTAACTATTGTTGGGGCTTTATCACACCTTGGGCTTAATCGAGCTCTTGATGATCTTACTGATTTAGCTAAGAGAACTTTTCTCATTGAGCTTGTGAGCTCGGAACTTGATCCTAGTAAGTGTTCTTAAAAAAAAATTAAAAAAAAGAAAAAACTACAAGAAATAAAATAAAATAAAATAACTAGATATATCTTCTGCAAATAGTGAGTTTAAGGGGGGTTGAGTTTAGTCCTCAGCTATCTTCTGCACTACTTTTTTTTTTTTTGAAGATTACTTAAATTGAAAAGAAAGAAAGGTTACACAGGATTTTCCAAAATGTTGGTCTCCCTTATCTCATCTAATTGAATTGAGATATTGGTGCACCAACAAATTGTTCACACTATTTTGTAAACTAGAATTAACGACTGAATTTGAAAAACATAAATCAGATAATAAAACAGAGTTTAAAAAGGGAGGCATCAACAACTATTGTTGTTTGTGTATTTCCCGTTTGCGCGCTTCTTTTGCCAAAATGTCTGCCGCTTCATTGCCTTTTCTATTCTTAATCAGAAAGCCCAAAAAAATTCACAAGTCTTCAGAATTCTCACTGCTTCTGAAACAATGCCTTGATTTCTCCAAAAGATATTCCTTTGCTTGTCCTGAGCATAGTAGATTAACCTTTGACAATCACCTTCCACCCAGAAGTTCTTTAAGCCCATGCTCTTTGCCCAAGTTGCTTTCTCAAGCATACTCAGAGCCTCTGCTTCTTCTGATGTGGATGCACTGAAAGTCCCTGTTGTAGCTTGGATGGCATTACCTGTATCACAACAAAGAATTATACCATACCCAGCAGAAGTGCAAGAGTCAATCCAAGATGCATCAAAGTTTATTTTAAGTTGGTTTGCTTGGGGTTTTAACCATCCACTATTATCTGTGTCTATTTCGTTTTGCAATATAGAGGTAGAGATAGAAGTTACTTCCTGGTTTAAGTGTCTCAGGGGAGACCAAAATGTCAGGTGCCCCTGAACAGCTAGAGAGAGTTGAATGCTTGTAGTCGATTTGGATTGGAAGATTCTAAGACATCTTTCCTTCCAAATCAACCAGCATTTTGTGGCCATAATTTCTATTTCAGAATTTTCATACACCCTGCTATCCAATTAGAATACATTTGTGCAAAAGAAAAATCTTCTGCACTACTTCTGCACTCCTTGAAGGCCTTGTTTTCTCCATTTCATCTATTCAACTTAGCGACCCGTATGTTGGTCACTTGATCGCTATTTTGACACATATATTCATCGTTTATATATAACGTTGATTTGTATTAATTATTGCTTACATTTTTTTTTTCATGAAAAATATTTTCCTGAAGAGTCCGGAGAGGAGAAAGAGCCACTTAAAGATTTCGCACATTGGATTGGTCAACAAGGTGATCAAGTGAGTCACGAGTGTGAATTTAAGGTACCAGAAGATTTTGGAGAGATCGGAGCTGTTCTTGTTGAGAACCAACACCACAAGGAAATGTTTCTCAAAGACACAGTCTTCAACGGATTCCCTTATGGTCCTCTTCACATTAATTGTGAATCTTGGGTTCATTCGAAATTCAATAACCGGGACAAAAGGATATTCTTCTCTAACAAGGTGCTAATATTTCCTCTCTCAATATATCTCTCATTTTCCATGATATGTATAATTATGACTTATGCACTTACATACTGGTTGATTCGATTAACAGTTAGGCGTAAAAAGAAAAATCTAAAACATCATCATCTAGGAGGGGTTTGGATATGATTATGGAATTTGTGAACCAAGAAGCTCCATAAAACATGCCCAACTCTCTGGCCGCCTAGCTCATAATGTTTTTTGTGTCTTATTTGCTAGTTCGTTTATTTTCTTGTGCCATAGACCTGGCCTTGCTTGCTTAAACCTTTTGCCAGAAAAAGATAAAAATTTGGTCCATCTTTTGAAACTTGCGATGAAAATTGAGTGAGGAAAGATCAAAAGTGTAGTGCTGAAAAAAGAGAAAAATAGAAACTGAGTTTCCTTTCTTTTGGCAACCAGGTAAACCTTATCATTAAACATCCATGTACAAAAATATATATCGCCACCTTTTTTCACATAAATGTCGAATACGTTCATAGTTAAGCAGCTCATGTACGGAGTATAAATATTACTCCCTCCAGTTCAAAACACATGAAACTGGCCTGTTATTTTAGAACGAAGGTAGAAATAATTACATTCGGCGATATTCTTATCCATGTTTTTGTTGTGGAATTGTGTGTTACTGCAGTCATATTTGCCATCAGAGACGCCTGTAGGTTTGCAAAAGCTGAGAGAAATAGAGCTGGCCAGGTTACGTGGGGATGGCCAAGGGGAGAGAAACCAATATGAGAGGATCTACGACTACGACGTTACAATGACCTTGGAAATCCGGACAAAAGTGATGAGTTGGCTCGTACTGTCTTAGGTGGTCATGACCATCCCTACCCGAGACGTTGCAGAACTGGCCGCCACCAACCAAAAAAGGTTCGTTCGTTTATAATACTAGATTGATCACTGTAGAGATTTTCTATTTGTTTCTTCTGAATTCAGATGAAAGGAAGAAAAAAACCACAAAAAAACAGCATAATGTCCGGTGATAATTAGAATTTAAAGATAAGAAGTTGAGGATTTCTGCCTGTGAAAGAGATGGGCCTAGCTAGTTGAGCCACAGAAATGTTCAATCTTCTATTTGAACCTATAGAGATCATAATGACATCATTTTATTCAAGAAAAAGAAAATCCATTTTCATTTTTCAAAAGTAAAGAAAAAACTACTTATCATTAAAAATAAACTCAAATACCAGTGATGTCTTTGAAAACAAGGAAAAATAATTGAAAACGATTTAATGTAAAAGGTTTTAACATTTTACGACGCAGCTATGGGTAACTAGCAATGGTGGGAGACAAGGTGACTAATCGCTAACCATAGCTGAAACGTATAGCGAAAAACTTGAATGGTTTCTAGTTCATTGTAAATTTTTACAATTTTTCAAGCAGCATTTACATTGGCACACACAAATAAAAAACTCAAATGCAACCTGTCATGATGCGCAATCTCCTAGATTTTTATTTGATCATCTTACTCTGGGTAGATTGATGGCCCAGAACTCTAAGGGAGGATCACAATCCAGACAAACACTAGCTCATGTTTTTACTCCAGTAGCTTGATGGAATATGAATGACTAAAAAAAATGAATTATGTTTGGAAATGCAGATCCACAGTCAGAATCACTTAGCAATGACTTTTATGTGCCAAGAGATGAAACATTTTCAGAGGTTAAACAAATGACGTTTCAAATTAAGACTTTGGATTCGGTGCTGGGAGCGTTGATACCTCAGATAGAGACTAGACTGGTAGATGAAAACCAAGGGTTTCCTTACTTCACAGCAATTGATTCTCTATACAACGAAAGTATCCACATGAAAAAAGTTGCCAAAGAGGGATACTTTAACAATGGACTTTTTCCAAGACTTATTAAAGCTGTTACTCTTCGAAACTCCCGAGTTGCTAGACAGTATGTATATCTTCACTATTCAAAAGGACTCTAAAAAAAACAGCTCCGTTCTGGTTGGTTTCCAACATTTTTATCTGGTTATCCTCTTTAATTGGTTAACCTTAATGTACGCAGGAGACAAATTTGCTTGGTTGAAAGACGAGGAATTCTCTCGGCAGACTCTTGCTGGACTCAATCCTTGCAGTATTCAGTTAGTCAAGGTGATGACCAGTGCAAGAAATATTAAGTATTCAGTAGTACCAAAAATCAAAATGACGCCCAACTAAATGATATTCTAACTTATCTATGCAAGGCAACTGTTTATGTGCTAACATTTGTAAGGTTTTATTAGGATTGGCCATTAAAAAGTGAACTAGACCCAGAGATATATGCACCACAAGACTCATTGATCACAACTGAACTCGTTGAGCGTCAAATCCGAGGAATCATGACCGTCCAGGAGGTAATTACTTAATCACGTTGAGTAGTAATCAGGACTCCTTTTACAGTTTCACGAAGATACAACCAAGTGATTGAAATGTTGGTTTTTGTTTTGCAGGCAATGAAGAAAAAAAGACTGTTTATGTTAGATTATCATGATCTGTTTCTGCCATATGTGAACAAGGTGAGAGAACTCCAAGGAACCACATTGTATGGGTCAAGAACTCTATTTTTCCTGGAAGATGACAGCACATTGAAACCCATGGCCATCGAACTGACTAGACCACGAAATGGAGACAAGCCCTACTGGATGTCTTCACACCGAGCAGATGCAATGCTACTAGTTGTTGGTTATGGAAACTGGCTAAAGCACATGTCACTTCTCATGATTCTGGTTATCACCAGCTTTACAGTCACTGGTAATTTTCTTTTCTTCAAAAATTATTTAGTCGTTGAGACTCGAGTGCTTGAGTTAAGTCAGTCTGACCAGTTCAGGGGTTGGTGACAAATTTTTATGACATGTTTTTGGTTGTGTAGGTTAAGAACTCATTGTGCTACAGAGCCCTACATAATTGCAGCAAATAGACAGCTAAGTGGGATGCATCCAATATATAGACTGTTATTCCCTCATTTTCGATACACCATGGAAATCAATGCGCTTGCTCGGCAAAAACTTATCAATGCAGCTGGGATCATTGAGAGTGCCTTCTCTCCTGGTAAGTATAGCATAGAGATGAGCTCAGCTATTTACGGTAAGGAATGGCGATTTGACCAGGAGGCTCTGCCAGCTGACCTAATAAGAAGGTACTCCATTACTGTGCATCTCATACTTAATGTAAAGCACGGCCTAATATTATATTTCATCAATTTTTCCCATCTTATATCTTCAGGGGTTTAGCAGTTGAGGATCCAACAGCTGATCATGGTCTAAAATTGATTATCGAAGACTACCCAAATGCAAATGATGGTTTGGTCCTATACGACGCCTTAAAAGAGTGGGTCAGCTTCTACGTGAACCACTACTACCCCAAATCCGAAGATGTTGAATCGGATACTGAACTTCAAGCATGGTGGAAAGAAGTCCGAACCAAAGGCCACGAAGATAAGAAAGATGAACCATGGTGGCCAGTCCTTAAAAATCAAGATGACCTTATCGGCATCTTGACAACAATAATATGGGTGACATCCGGTCAACATGCAGCCGTTAACTTTGGACAGTACCACTATGCGGGTTATGTCCCGAACAGACCCACAATTGCCAGAACAAATATTCCCGTCGAAGATCCTACTGACGAGGAATTCAAGAGTTTCTTGACGAGGCCCGAGTCTACATTGTTAGATTGTTTTCCTACACAAGTTCAAGCAACCACAGTGATGGCAGTTTTGGATGTGTTATCGAACCACTCGCCAGATGAGGAGTACATAGGTGGTGAGTTGGAACCAGCGTGGGCCGAAGATCCCCAAATTAAGGCAGCCTTTGAACGATTTCAAGGGGATCTCAAAAAACTAGAAGGAATAATTGATGGTAGAAATGCAGATTTTAATTTGAAGAATAGAGCTGGAGCAGGAGTTGTTCCATATGAACTATTGAAACCCTATTCTGAACACGGAGTTACAGGGATGGGTGTACCTAATAGCATCTCTATCTAATTAATCTGTGATTAAATGGCAAATTCATGTTGCAACTCTTTGATGGAAGTTAATGAAATAATCACTTCCCCTTGCTAAGTTGGTGTGTTATAGTGTTTCTATGTATCATCTTCATTCAACCAAACTTGTCACTAGTAGGCTTTTAAGATTGATCTTACTATTTGTTTAATATCTACTCAAACCGTAGAGTGTTGACTGTTGTGTACACTCCAGACATATAATGGTCTGTTGCTGCATTCCAAGGGTTTAGACTTTAGAGGAAACAAGGGAGGGAATTGCAAGATGGATGGGATATACATCATGATTGGATTTTCTTTGCGTAATTCTTTATGTTGATAATTTGAATTATTTATTTCACAGAAACGAAAAAAAATAAAAAGAACGCAATCAAAGGAGGAAAGAAAGAAAATATGTGGTAGGTTTTGTATGGACCAGAATCAGAGTGCGACACATCATTTACAGGATTACTTTCTTTATACAAAGTATTCGATATAAATATATTTACATTCACTTTCTTTCACTTACAAAGAATGATCAAATGATTTCCCTCCAAACAAAGAAAACTTTTCTCTCAAAAAAGAATGGATCAATTATTACTATCTAAAAATACTTTTGGATGGTGCGATTTTATTTATACATACAACAAAAAGACCTTATCATCAAATGGGATCATAAGTAGTACCTCCACTAATCTGTCTTCATATGTCATGAAGGTCGTTGACTTGAAAGATGGGCTTCCAGAAATACCTTGGACTTGTCTCTGAAGGCCGATCAGAGATTCTGGCATTTGTTTACATGGAGTCTCGACTTCAGTTGCCAGATTTTGAAGGCCACCACCTTAATAGGTTTAAGCATCATTGCATTCTCATACGCAGAATGACTCAGCTTGATTAATCTTCTTAGGAAGCCTCTGATATTTGGTTCTTTTAGATGGTTTCTGTTTTTGAGTCGGTGCACATACACTCTGGGACGGGGTACTTGGTTACATCTCTTCCTTGCTTGCTTGTCCTGAGTTCTGGTTGCCCTAATGATTCAAGGTGTAGCTCTCTTATGATCCTCTTAGATTCAGGTTCTGGGAGAGATGAGTTGAGGAAGTACGGTAGCATTTGTCTTTTGTTTGGGGTTATATGCTTCTTGTGGCCTGCATAAGCTCTGTGCCCCTGTAACAAAGAATGAATTAAGTAGTTAGAAATGTGAAGAGAGAAAATAACGTGGAATATCTTGAGCACTGCACATAAAGTACTAAAACTTCAACAGCACAAAAATCTTAGATTTTTTTAGAAGAATTTACTACAAAGAAAATTCAGACAAAATTTTGATTAGAACAAGGATGTCCAACAAGGGATTACTCTAGTTGGCTCTAGGAGTGCCACTTTTTATCTAAGCTTGCTATTGGGAATCAGATTAAGTCAACAAAAAGGTGCACTGTTGAGTTGTAACCATACGTTCTCTATACGTGAACCTGCTATAGGCATTGCTGAACAACGTGAAATGCCCTTGAGGTCTGCCTATTTATTCCAGACAAGAAACAAGAAAAGTATTTGATTGTGTAGTTACTAGTATTCTTAGCTCCAATTGCTGTCTTAACAGTTTTTTGACTCGGCTCTCAAACAACTAACTGAAGACTAATTGGAATTTTTTTGGCTGGTACGAGTCTAGCTCTCACTGATACAAGAATAAGAACAATCTCCTAATGATGATAGAGATGTATCATACCTGAATTGCATGACCCATATTTCCCCCATGAGATGGCATGAAAACGTCACTATCTTCAGAAACTATATAATCCAGAGCTGCCAAAAGGGACGCTTTTTTTGCAAATGGCTCTAGCTCACCTGGCAATGCAAGGTCATCCTTATTATAGAAATGACTGAACTCTTTTGTTAGAGGCAGCAAGGCTTCTTTTCCACCAAAAGGTTGCCCTCCTGCCCAATATATCATAGCACTTCTAGGAGCTCCCAGAGCTTTTAGCAGCCTAAAACAAGCAACAAAAAGAATTAGGTTTGGGGCAACAAAAAAAAACAATAAACACTACTAGTTTGAGTACAGTAACTATACCTAGTAACCTCCAATGCGTTTAAAGGGCAGAGCCCAGCAAGTTTGCGATCGTGATAAGTCATGTTTGATCGTCCTGTGAGAAGCTCAGGCCGCAACTTCCTTTCATTGTAGACAATTTCGTCATACTCAGGGCTCAAGCCTGGTAGACAACCCGTTCTCACCCAAACATCCTTTTCCATTCTTAAATGAAGAGCTATATATGGTCCCTTGCTCCTCATCCTCTCCGCAAGCTTGTTTCCAAGTTCTAAAACTGGTGGTGAAAATCTCAACGCATGAAATGCCACCTAGAGTGATTCAAAAAGGAAATCAGATTCACCCATCAAGAAAAACAAACCAATCTGCCACACTCTAAGCTAATCTTCTCTGCTACTTAGAATCACCTAATGCTAACATAAACTTTTACAATAAAAAATGAAGTAAGAACAAGATTTGATCCAAAAAGTACCTTGCATCGAAGCTTCTGAAGATCCGACGGAAGATCCTTAGAGAGACGAGAATCAAGTCCACGCAAGAGCAGTACACCTTCTCTGTGCATCTGCAAAATGCATAAGAAATTCATTAACATCTAGAGCAATCGTTATCCTCGAGAACTTCTACCTGACCAATTTAATAATAGACTCTAATAGTGGATTGATCAAACCTCAGATTACCAATTACTAAACTATTATTTAACAACAACTAAAAATGGCAAATACCTCAAAATCTACCAGTTGAATAGAGCTCCTAAAAGACCAAATTTGATCAATTCCGCAACTAGAAAAAACATTTTCAGTAACTTAACTCCCTCAATTAAACAAATGGAATTAGCAACTATATTCCATACCCCCATATTTGACTTATATTGAAACTAAAAATACAAAATTTCCTGAAAAGTTAAGAGATGGGTTTTGTTCTACAAGCTTCATACATCACAAAACTAGTAAGATTATACGTACTCGCTTTAGGTAACGTGCACGAATCCATTGAGGGGAAACATGGAGTGGAGTTCTCTTCTCCTCAACAGGTCTTGACATCAAATGTGTTGATGGTAGTGATGAAACTATGCGCACATCATCCGCGAGAACTTTCTTAAAATGCTCCAGATCAAATATATCAGAAAATTCGCTGCACCAAACCCAAAAATACAAAATTAGGAAAATTCATTTTTCACTTGAAATTAGTCTATGAATATTTTTCAAAATCTTTACCTTTCATCACCCCAGATTACATTGACTTGTAAGATCGGAACAACCAAAGCAGCACCAAGAATTCTAGCAATCACAACAGCATCAACGATTTGATTCCTTTGTTGATTCATTCCTCCAGAAACAACAACCACTAAATACTTTGTCCGATCTTTCACAACTTCAACACTAGAGCTTTTATACTCTTTTGTGAAATCAAGACACGGACGATAGCCTAAACCATCAGGCTGTTCCCAAAACATTTTATTGTCATCAACAGTATCATCTTCTTCATCAATTTGATCGATAGATGAAACTAAATATGAGTTCTGATCAGTAACAGTGATTTTAGAAGATGTAAAGTGAGATTGAGAACATGGGTACGGTGAGAATGGAACTAAATAAGTATCAAGATTCAACCACATCATTAGCATTCCAAAGAAGGATAAGAAGAACAAAAGAAAAAACCAAAATCTAGGGTTTGTTCTACTAGTACTAAAGAATCTATTCGAGTTTTTAGATGATTTTTTAGGAGATAATAATAGAGATTGTAATGCAGAAGATGAAACTGAACTTATGATCTGAGATGGAACTGATATATAAGCTAACTTAGTATTGCTGCTGTAGTGCTTTGGTTTCGCCATTTTTAAACCTCCCAATAAGGTTTCTCCTGTACTTTGAAAAAAGGTTTAGAAATTAGAAAGAAAGAGAAAGAGAGGAGAATAGTTAGTGCAGGGGAGGGAAAGAGAATGGGGGTTTTTATATGAGATGGGAAGGCAAGAAAGAGTCCAAAACTAGGGGAATTGGAAATAATGAGCTTGGTTTAATTTATTTATTTAGTAGGTAATCTAGTTGAACACTACGTCGTGATGTTAACTTGGAGCTTACTTGGTCTGAATCTTCCGTGTGAAAAAATGGCTGGGGGATTTTATCAGGAGACTTCTTTTGGTTAAGGGGTATTCCAAAAATGTTAAACCTCCCTTATCGGGTTGACTTAGGACACATAAACTACCCTCTTTAATTTGGTAGGGGGTCGTCTTTGGTCAGTCCGTCTCTCTCAGCTTCTGTTCAATGTCTGTTTTCTTTTTCTTTTACATTGACAGCTGGAAAGAGAGAGGAGGGGGGTGTTTCGAAGTGCCAGCATAGACTTACTTGCCGCCATCCCACTCACAACTCTCTTTCAAGGACAGCTTCTGCCCTCTTCTCCCTTTCGCAAGTCTCTCACAATTATTATAAAATTCCATTTTGTTTGTCTTCCCTTTCTCGAATATGTGGTCCTACCTCCCATACGCTTCATCACTCTAACCAAGGTAGACCATTGGTCATCCCATCATCCAATTAGGGTTCATTCCTTTATCCTGTATTCTAAAATTTTCTTGTTTAATCTCTAACCTTGTTATTGTTATTCTCTGCCGGATAAAATTTGATACCACCACGGATTCGGACTCAGATTTTCTGTATGGTCGCTTGGGAGTCTAAATTCGTACACCCTTCTAAAATCCGAATGCATATTTCAGTTTTTTTTATTGGCCATTAATTTTGAGTAGAAATCAGTTTTATTTTTTATTTTTTAAATAAAAGAATAATTCTGATTGAGTACAATATAAATTTTCATAAGAATAAAATTCTCAAAATTATTATTAGATTGAACTCCTTTTATTCATCATCGTTGAGTGTATATTAAGTGTGACGGATTGGAAAATTAAGCTTAGCGCGTCAGGCGTTTAGGCCATAATTCCTCAAGTGCACCACTCTGATGCTCTGATGCTACTAACCGATCCTTAAAACTTCTCTTCGCGCTAGATAAATGCACGTTCATTTGCCACTATAAGCATGCGCAACCAGCATGATGCAGCTAGTATTATCCCCCACATCTGCGAAGGGTTTAAAGTCATAGAGGCTAATGTCGATGCATTATTTCATGCATCACAGGCTTTCGAGTCCTTTCTAGGCATAGTACATGCCTTGAACTTGTGTAGGCCATTGTAAGCCTATTCTAGCTGCCTTACTTAGCTTAGGCATAGCTGAAAGCATGCATTGATCTTGCTCGTGCCTAGGGTGCATCAATCAGGCTCATGTCATACTTTCCTTAGTATTCTGCAAGCTCTGCTAACTTGCATGCCGGTATTACTTACCCCAGTGGTACATGCTTACGTAGAACGACGAGATAGGAAGTATGAGCATCCAAGGAATGGAATGCAAATCGATTCATCAAGTATGACCACAATCATCTCTTGCATCGCATCACCGAGCCAGATGATATGAGAGGACAATATGCCGCAATCATCTCACAATTAGATGATATGAGCGACAACGTGTTGTACTATCAATGTCGCAACTCATTGCCGCTGCCTACGTACCCGTCCCTACTCTGTAGGGATCAAGCACTGACCATAGTTCATCCTCGAAGGGACAAGAAACTAAAGCCAACTCTTGTTGCAAGGCCGTGGCCAAGCAATAGGCCTAGTTCGTATATGATATTCCGTCTAAATGTATCTAGGTGATGCATATTTAGTCTACGACATGGTATATTGATGCCTTGTCATCCTATGCCCCATCGGTAAGGCTATGCAGTTATAACTCTTTCGGCTGAGCTATGAAGTTAACTTGTGCATCGTCCACATATGCACCTCCAACCAACTATGTATGTTTAATTTATGGACATTAATTTTTACAAATCAAAGTTGGGGATCACTTTGACATGCTTGCTTCATTATTCATGGTCGTTGCCATGTTTCTCTAAATAATCGGCTATGATGGTTGTGTTTCCATTCTGGCCAATAGGTCAATTCCAATACTTACAACCATGATGAGTGTACATTATCTCGACCAGGATGCTCTGGGGTGATGCACCATCGTAGTGTGATATTGGCCACGGGCCAATGACCTGCTTGATGCACTATGGTAGCACTGCTTGGCTCAAGACCATCCTCCCAACTGGCCTGATGCACCATTTGGTACGGCATTGACTCTTGGCCAATATAGCTTGAAACTTGCACCCTCTTGGTGCGTTATTGGCCTTCGACCAATATGCCCAACATAATGTGCTATTTTGGCGCGATATTGGCCTTTAACCAATATGTGTACACAATGTTACTTGGCGTCATATTGGCTCTAAGCCAATGTTTCTCTTAACACACAATGACGCATCTTTAAGCATGCGTCATGCGAAAAATGCGGGTGTTGTGTTAACTAAAATAAGATTACAGTGAGAAGTAATAAAGATTTGTATTAAGAAACATGACTTAAAGCAAGCTATGAAAATCAATGGAGCATGATTTCAAACAAGAAACATGATCAAAAGAAATAAAAAAAAACTAATGGTGATCATGAAACTTGGTTCTAACAATTTAAATGAGGGTCATAACAAGTTGTTTGCATTTTCAAACTCAATCGACTAGTATAAATATGACTTATCTACATCTGACTCAACAATTATAACTAGTAATTTTTCTCCTTGACTAACTATATGTCCGACAAGTCATATATGAATTAATTGCCGATTTAAATACCTCATAAAAATGACAAACGAACGATCCGACATCTGATTCGGATCGACTCAAATACCGAGTAAGACTTCAAATCCAATTTTGATCCCAAAATTATTTAAATAAACATGATAGTATTACAGTTTCTTAGTACTCATGTTCGGTTTGCCTCTTAATAGATAATTACGGGGAGATTATTACAATATTGTAAATCGTCGATGTCATTGCTAATATAAAGGGAAAATTACAGGACAAAGAGTCTAAATTTGTGCACCCCTTGAAATCGGGGTGCACATTGTGGCTCTCCGCAATGGATGATAATTTTGGTTGAAAACCAGATTTGTTATTTATTTATTTATTATGGTAAGAGTTTGTTTCTACTCTGATAAACGAGGCAAATTCCTCTTTTCAGTTTCGCAACCTAATCGACAAGTTCTTTTCTAATGTCTTCGATTCTAGAGTCTAGGTTCAATCGAAATATATGACAAGTTTGGATGAATTTCATTATCTAATAACCTAATTAGTCTTAACCATTTTCGAATCAAAAGATACTCAATTAATTAATACGTTCTCAAAAGTGTGGGATTTCTTCATTGACGTTGTTAACAAAGTTCTTCTTTATAAATTCTGTTTTGGAGTTTATCAAGCATCAGAAAACCTTTAAAACTTCCATCCAAGGAGAGTAGTTGTGCAAAAGAATTCTTATGAGTGTGTTATGGTGAGTTTAGATCGAGAGGAACGAAAAAACCTTTCGTGAAAAGGGAAAAATCCAATTGTTATCATTTTAGAAGTGAAGATTCTCTTTAGGCCTCTTCGTTACACTGTGCCACGTCAAACTTTGGAAGGTTCTAGGTATTATGGATATAAGTAAAAAAATAATTCTGAGTTTTTGATTTTTTGTTTTAAATTTTATAGATATAGGCTAAGTCATATGGGCTAGATTTGGCTGCTAGATTAGCCAAAAAGTGATGCTCTAAAAAAAAGGTGTTGTCTATTTGTTAGCACTAGTTCCCTCTCCTAACATTTGCTCGCATATGAACTAGCAGCGAGATAGTTGCGCTGAATGGTTCAGCGCCACAAAAATCACCTTTTCGCTGAATGGTTCAGCGCATCTAGATTTATTTTTTGATCTGACGGCTGAAATTGGTTACGCTGAACCCAACAACGCTGGGCGCTGACGTGGAATCTAATCTAGCTGCTAGATTAGCACACCATAGGACTTAAGAGGTTGTCCTAGCTGACGTGGACTGCTAATCTAGCTGCTACATTAGCACACCACAGGATTTAGCCTTAGCTAAAATCATTTCTGAGAGGTGAAGGGTAAAAATCTTTAGAAAAAAGAAGAGAATAAAATAGTGTTGGGATAACAAGCAAAATTTTCCGGCCAAATTTTGTCTATGAGATTAGGAGACTTCTTAACCTTGTCTATGAGATTAGGAGACTTCTTAACCTTGCATATAAGTGTTTAACTAGGATCGGGATATTTAATCTGAGACGACTCGGTATTAACCGGGAATGATTAAAACACCCTAGTGGCGTTTCGACCACGACAGTCCTCGCAAAGCGCGTCTGGTTCTGAGCTGGCACATAGGTAGACAAATCACAAATCTCGTATTGTGAAGTTCATTTTTGATTACGACTTTTATTTGGGTTAATCTGCACACTAAACCGGCCAGGAGGGGTACTGGTTATCACAGCTGTTTATTCATAGTTAAGGGATAACCTCGACCTACGCCCTCTTTCTTCATCAAGAATCTTAAGTTACACATTTTGTACACGTTGTACCAGTGAAAATTAAGTCACTAGATTTTATTGGGTACCTTTAAGAGATTTCCTCTTGCTTTGCAATACTGTGCGGAATCGCGGTATTTATGTCTGAGCAGATTGTGTACCTTTCTTATCTGGTCTGGTGCGGCAGGGCGGTTAGCGGCTAGTATCAGGTCCATTTTACTGGTTTAAAGGTGGATTTATGATGAGAAAACTGTTATGAAAGTGGGTCCGACTGGTGAGTTCAGATGGTGACGTGGATTTAGTAACTACCAAGTACCAACCCTCTGTGAAGTTGCGAGATAAAATTCATGATTGTTAAAGGCGGGTACCAGTACTGCTAAGGACGGGTACCAATTAGATATCCGAGGATCAGGATTATTTTGTTTTATATGGTTTAGTATCCACCTTTAGCAGCACTGGTACCCGCCTTTAGTAATCATGATAAAATTGGCTCACCGTCGAAGCCTGTATGATATCAGTCTGGTGAAAATTGGTTTAATATTACAAAAGCATGAGCGTTTCTTCCTTCATGGTATTTGGGTTCATAACTGGAATCCTCACTTTAACTTAAAACAAGAACATACCGTAAGAGTACAATACCGAGAAATCAGACAAAAGAAAGAGAATGATTACCGGAGTAAGACAAATACAAGTATGAATAAGATCCGATTAAATCGGAAGAAAGATGGTTTTTCTCGGAATTAAATTCCAACCATTTAGTTTGTTTTTCTTCTTTAGAAAGAAATGTTCCCAAAGTAGGAGTGATTTGCTCAAATCTCTTATAGCTAGTGATGAAGCTTCCGTCGTCAAAAAGACCACATATGGAGATTCCGTCGCCGGATAAGTTGATGATGAAGATTTCGTCGCCGGAGACAACCAAGATGAAGATTTCGTCGTTGGAGAGCATCACTATTGATCTTAAAACCCAACCCAATTACCAAGAATCGCCATTAAAGCGAAAATAAACCTCAAAAGAGTAGATAAACCACCAAAATGGTGTAGATAAGTAGAAAACATAATAAAACCAAACTAATCTATTAACTAACCTAGAAAACAAGGAAAAATGAAGAAATCTGTTCAGATCTAATCCAAAAAATGGACTATATATGAGCAGAAAAAAATTGTTTTTAATGATCTTGTTGGAGAAAAAGAAGGAGTGAGAGAGAGAGAGGAGAGATAAATGTTTATTTCTTTAGCTTATGTTTCGATGGTCTAGTTACTCGTTTTCCGAAAATGATAGTATTTCTATTTATTAGATTGTATGTACTGTAGTCTGTATGTGTGTATGTATTAAAATAGAAGTATGCAACTTTATCCTGATCTCCCTTTGTTGGTGGCAACTGGGCATTGTTAATTACCAGCGTTTATTCCATTGAGATTTGAGACAAGCTGTCAAATGTACGACAGCAGCTATACATGGACAGGTCCGATGGGAGAGTCCCCCGAGGAAAAAAACTCGATAAAAATAGAAGAGGGGAACATATGCTATTCATCTTCTTTTTTTTCTTTTTCTTTTTTTTATGTAGTACTAGATTAGCGCCCTTGCTATGCACTGGACATTTTTTTTCTTTTAAATTTGGTGTGCGCGGGGCTTCGTGTCGATGTATTTTTTATTTGGTGTCACCCCGCCCCGTCTCTATGATTGTAATTTTTAAACCAATCATATGTTGCCAAGTGTCCTCGCCAGAACGCTCGTTTTACAAAACTCAAAAAAGGCTTATTTCGACCAATAGGAAGTAAGGTTTCCTCACCATTCAACGTGGGAGTTTTATTTGTCTAGGCCTTTAAGTCTCTAGATACTTGAACTCATGCAAAAACTAATGGAACTAGTACAAGCTAAAACCAAAAGTGAAATTTAATTCCAAAAATGATGTAGGGATATTTTTTTTTAGGATATGCCTCGGATAGTCGTGGTTTCCGAGTATACAATTTCATAACCAATGTCATGATGCAATCAGCAAATGTTATTGTTGATGACTTGAGCAATTTTCATCATGATAACTCTCCTGCTAAATTGCCTCCTATGGAGATAACTGAGAAAGTCAAAGAATCACCTACATCAGTGGAAGTTGTATCAACTGTTACTGACCTTGATGTGACTACTGAAGAGGAGAAAATCTCTGACAAGGGTGTTCCAACCGAACATCTCACTGCTCGATATCTGAGGGTTCGAAGAAATCATAATAACCAACAATATCATTAGGGGAATGGACTCTACTGCTAAAACGCCAGATCAGCTCCAAAATATGAAACTTTGTATGCTACCTTTCGCAAGTTGAGCCAAGGATATCGATGAAACTCTAACCGACCTTGCATGGGTTAATGTATGCATGATGAGTTAAATCACTTCATTAGACAAGATGTTTGGAGCCTTGTCCCTTGCCTTACCAATGTAAATATTATAGGTACCAAATGGATATTCAAGAACAAGTCAGATGAATTTGGGAATGGTGGTTCGGAATAAAGCAAAACTTGTTGCTCAAGGCTACCCACATATTAAAAGGATTGATTTTGATGAAACCTTCACTTATGTTGCAAGTCTTGAGTCCATATGTTTGCTATCAGCTAGCTCATGCTTGTTTTTCAAGATTAAGTTATATCAAATGGACGTAAAATTCGCATTCTTAAATGGATGCCTTAAAGAAGAGGTCTATGTTTCCCAACTTAAAGGATTTGAAGGTCAAGAAAATCTTGATCATGTCTTTAAGCACAATAAGGCATTATATGGATTAAAACAAGCACCTCGAGCTAGGTATGAAAATCTAACAACTTCTTTTCTTAGAAAAGGTTTCTCAAGAGGTGGAGCTGATAAAACGCTATTTACCAAATGGATTGGAAATGATGTCTTAATAGCTCAGATCTATGTAAATGATATCATCTGTGGATCAACATCCAATGAACTTGGTGTAGAATTTCAAACCTCTAGGTGAAGAATTTGAAATGAGCAATGTTGGTGAATTGAAATATTTCTCGGGGTTACAAATTCAACAACATAAGGATGAGATTTATACATCTCAAAAACAATATTCCAATGATATTGTCAAAATGTTTGGCCTTTTGAAATCCTCTCCAAAGTTCACTCACATGTTCATAACCGGGAAACCGCAAAGAGACGAGAATAATGTCAAACCAATGAGACTCGACATTGCTTTCAGTGTTGGTTGTTGTGCAATATTTGAAGCAGATTCCATAGAGTCTCATCTCGCAGCTGTAAAAAAGATCATACGATATGTTAATCACACTATTGGTTATGGTCTATCTTAAACCTTTGATACTAACATTGAACTTATTGCTTATTCTGATGCAGATTGGGCAGGATGCAGAAGATAGAAAAAGTATATCAGAAGGATTTTTTTCATATAGGGCTCAATCTTGTTGTTTGGCATAGCAAGAAACAAAACTCAAAATCCTTATCAACATGTGAAGCTGAATACATTCCTGCGGGTTCGTGTTGTACTCAATTCTTATGGATGAAATAAATGCTTATTGATTACGGAATAAACATTGGAACTATGAAGATTTTTTGTGATAACTCAAGTGCGATTCGAATTACTGAGAATCTCGTTAAGCACTCAATAACAAAACACATTGACATAAGATACCATTTTATCAGAGATCTCTTTGAAAACGGTATTGTCAAAATTGGGTTTGTGACTTCTGAACAACAATTGGCTGATATTCTTACCAAGTCTCTAGATACACAAAATATAATGACTCGATATGGGTATGAATAATTCTTATGCTCTTAGTACTGAATTCTACCTGCCTATCTGACTCATAAGAAAGATACGAGAACATGATCCATGGGAATTCTTACTTAATAAGCTAAGAAAAATATGCGCTAAGATTCATATCTTATCATAATATTTGTATTTAAAATTAGAACGAATTTGAGCAGAAATTACACAATTTTAAGGAATGGCATTCACCTTGGGTTGACTCTAAAACTCTTTTTCACAATTTTTTTTCCAAAAGGAATTTGAGAATTACATCAATATCGATTCCTAAATTTGTGGTCATAATTTTTTATACTGTTCTGCTAAACGTTTTCTGAGAAACATGTTTCCTGATGATCTTCCGTCTAGTACACCTGCTTAATATACTAGTGTCTGGTATTAAGTTCAAGTAGAGATCCTTTTCTGAAAAGGTCGACGTGTCGTCATCAAATGGGGGAGATTCAATTTGAACTTATGCTTAATTGTCGTATCTTTGTGCGGATTGCGGCTATTGAATTGTAGGAGATGCTCGTATCTATATATCTCCTTAATGAAGGCGCTGAGTTTACTTAGTGAAATCGTCTAATTTAAAATTGTATGTTATATATATCTAGTCACGATAACTATTTTGTTTAATTCATTACGATCCCTTATGTTTCTCCTTTGCCAATTTTGTTGAAAAAAAGAGGGAGAATTATTTAGTAGTATTCTACAACAACATATGGCTTTTCGGAGCATTATATAAGAGGGAGTGGATTATAATATGTAGGTTTTACCTATTATGCAAAAGAAGTAAGTAATGACTAAGGGCGAGCGTCAGAATTTTTATACTCCAGCCTCCTAGCTTGGAGGGTCACAAAATTTATACTAGATACAAGGTTTTCTAGATTTTATTATTTGCAAATCAGGATTTGTCTTTGCAGATTCGTTCCCATTGGCTTCTTTTGAGACACTTCAAAATCACATGCTTAGGCCTTTTTTCTCAAGCAACAACAACTGCATCTTTAAGGTTTTAATGGTTTTCACAACTTCAACAAATCTCTTGATTCATATGATTATATGGCTATATTGAGTCAACCCAGCAATTCAGATACCCGGTAGCCGAAGCAGCAACAACTTTACAACCCATCACCACTTCGGAAACATGATCAAGTAGAAGGGACTTAGCTTAATTTTTTTTTTCTTGAGTGCCAATTCCATTAGTCAAGCGCAATTAAATTAGTAATTTACAGCATTCTCCATGGGATGGTGGATAACCCACCCTTGTATAAGTTCTGTTTGTTTGATTAGTCAGTATCAGTTGCATTAGTATGTCGGTCAACTTAACTTAAAGTTTCTAAACGAATCTCTCCAATTATTTACTTTCTGTATTGTCCTTTTCTATAATTTTACTATTTCAAGCTCTCGGCTAAAGACTCTGGTCAAAAGATTGGCGATGGATCAAGCAGGAATTCAAGGAGATAGACAAGTAACGTATGGGGAGTACACCAAGACATCTACACACGAAGGCCTAATTAGCATTTCGGATCAATTGCATCCGAACCCACCGCCAACAACCAAGTTTTTATGGACGCAGTCGTGTCCATCAAAAATTACAGCTTTCTTGTAGAACGCATTCATCGAAGGCCTATGGACCCTCGACAACCTCATCCAGATCACCTCACCAATTTCGACGTTCACCTCGTTACAATTCTAACTCGGGGATCGGCGGATCGCTACTCACAATTTACTTCACTATCTTGTTGTTGTTAGCTCTTGGAATACCGATTCAAATATATTTGAATCTTTGGATATCGCATATCCTTTTGGATGACCACTTGGTAGATTAATAAATCTTAGCATTTTTAGGGGCCACCCAAAAGGAATTAGGGGCCAACAATAAGACAAAATAGGGTCACCCAAACGTAAATTGAAGCTAGCCTTTATCTCGCGTATTTCGTAATGGCAAAATTGCCCTTCCACAATCGGTAGTTAATACTATAATCGGTAGTTTAACTACAATCGGTAGTAAAGTGTGTTACTTTAACCTCCGAATATACTCAATTTTCGAATTTTAACACTACCATAATCGGTAGTAAATTTAACTTCCGAATGTATATTGGCCCCAAAACGAGATTTTGCCAAATTCCTAATTTTTTTGAACTTTGGTACTACCATAATTGGTAGTAAAGTGCGTTATTTTAACCTCCGAATATACTCAATTTTTGAATTTTTCCACTACCATAATCGGTAGTAAATTTAACTTCCGAATGTATATTGGCCCCAAAATGAGATTTTGCCAAAATCCTAAATTTTTTGAACTTTGGTACTACCATAATCGGTAGTAAAGTGTGTTATTTTAACCTCCGAATATACTCAATTTTTTAATTTTAGCACTACCATAATCGGTAGTAAATTTAACTTCCGAATGTATATTGGCCCCAAAATGAGATTTTGCCAAAATCCTAATTTTTTTGAACTTTAGTACTACCATATTCGGTAGTAAATTGACTTCCGAATACGAGTCTCTACGTCTTCTAAACATAATGTATATTCGGAAGTAAAAAAAAATCTAACTTCCGAATATGTCCAATTTATATCCAGTGAGACACAGTGTTATATATTCGGAAGAAAACCTAAAAATATTTCTTCCGAATATAGTTGATGTTATTCATTTCTGATGAACACGACCATATTCGGAAGTTTATTAGCAAGCCAATCTTCCGAATCTGGGTAAATAACCGAAAACCCTAGTTTTTTTTTCATCAATTCATCAAATTAGAGCTATAGAAACCCAAAATATGATTGAATCTTACCTAATTTGAGCTATTTGGAGTTGGCTGAGAGTCTGACTATCAGATTCACCGCCTCCAAAGTTTTGGTTGAAACGGAAAAAATTTGGTTGAAGAAGAAGAGGAGAAGAAGAATAGTTGAAATGATTTTATTTTATTTTATTTTTTTACTGGAAGGGCATATATGTAACTTCAATGTCCTATAGGGTGTCCCTTAGCTAGTGCCCTTGGATGGGTATACATTGTTGACCCCTAATTCCTTTTGAGTGGCCCCTAAAAATGCTAGGTAATAAATTTCATGTGTGAAAAAATAAAATATATTAACTGTGCCATTACAAATTAGGTATGAAGCATACAGAGAGTATAAATTTTCAACGAGAGAAATGAGAAGCCTGTCTTGTTTTTTTTATTTTGCAATAATACACGGTGGTTGAAAGCTACGGAGAGTTGCAAGTCATGACACCATCATCACGACTCATAGGTGTTCCAATGCAAACCCCTAAAACCCACCATCACCATCTATAAACACATAATTAGAGGTGTTATTGTGGTACCCTAACAACTGAAATAATGTAGTTTATATATATTTTAGTGGTTCAACTAACTTTATTATTATTATTATTAAGTTTTGCTTAAAAAACACATTAGTATATTCTTAATATTCGCATTGCCATTAAGTTAGGTCTAACCATTTATCGATCACAAACATGATAGGTGTAACCAATTTGTGGGATGTCATCTATCTATTCTATCCTGTTGGTATTTAGCTCGAGGTCTTATCTCTACTTTTCATTTCTTCTCTTCCTCATCCTAAATTCAAATTAGTATCAAGCAAATTCCAAATTCCAAGTCTGATATTTTATCTAACAAGCATTTTAGCCGTGCATTTGCAAGGAAACACCATAAAGATCCTATTACCTTGGTAGTAGATTGAGTATGATTCTTCGTTGATGATATTTTGATTACCTTGGTAACGTACCACCAAAAAAAAAAAAAAAAAAGGCTTGATAATGTACCTAATCAATTAGCGGAGAAAAATGAAATTATGATCTAATAATTTAGGCCGAATTATATACCACTTCCTTGGGGTTCGACAATAATGCGAGCCACTAGATATGCCTCATGATAAGAGTTGAATTAAATGAGAGAAAGAATGAAGATCACATGCTCATGTGACTTCCAAAAATGAAGTTCGATGAGGGATGTTGTCATGACTAAGCAAAGAGCTCTGCCACGATATTAGTCCTAACATCCCGGAAAACACAAACACCCATTCAACTTTTCAGAATAGGGAATTTAGAATCTGAGATTAGAGATTATCCGCTTTTTACTTGGTGTGTCTGAACCGAAGCACATGTTGGTTGCTTATTTTGACCAGAGACCAAATCAACCGAATAGTGACTGATTCACAAACCCACACGGCTAGAAAACTTCTACAAAGGTGGATAAGTTAATTAATTATTTATCGATCTTGACACTCTTAGTTTTACTTGATAACTTGGAAGGCTAATGCCTGTTTGGCCTCCCGAGCATGTAACCAAATCTGAAATCCTGGACAGTTTTAAGCTAATCATCTGTGTCATGATGCTGCTATATCAAAAATATAGGCAAATAAGCAAATACAATTTCTAAATAATTGATCTGCTCATGGACCATTTCGGTTCCGAGGCATATTCATTGGCTCGAAACTGAAGAAGCTAATTTTAGGACCCGATGGTCCTCATTGTCCCAGGTTCCCAAGCAAATTTGGGAACAACATTCAATCGTGGGTACGCCTAGTTTCATTATTTGCCCCGGTGGCTTTACTCAGATTGACTTTTTTCTTGATAATTCATAATTTTGCGGATAAGATAGTGCGTAGTGGGTACTAGTACTATAATCCCAAACCGACCAGCCAACACCAACATGCCTTTTCTTGGATCTCGACAAGAAAGAAGAAACATGTTACTGTAATCCCTCTCTAGGATGAGAGTACCTGAAGATGTATACACACATTTAATTCGGACGGATGAACATCAAGGAACAAAGTTAAGTCATTTTAGAAGTTAATACTTTTATTTCTTGTGTGTTCCAACACGTGACTGCTGTCTGTTTTCCCATGTGTATTTGGGAAATTTTTTTGCTCTAGCGCTGCTAGATGATCTTTGATTTGTTCATGCGTTTACATTCGTATCAGATATATCTTTGCACCATTCTGTTTTTTTGGCTCAGTAAAAATTCTAAATATGTGGAATTCCTAAGATCTATTATCCTGATTAGGGGTGAGAATGGCATGTACTATCTTTAACCTAGATCAAAAAAAATTCTTTTAGTTTTGAGGAAAAGTTGAAGAAGCTAAATAATTGCAACTCCATATTTCATATACAGGTGAAATCAGAGAGAAACATACATTTTCAAGATATTTCACAACCTAAAACTAGGTAATCTTCTCTTTATAGCGTTTAATTTGATATATGAACCAAACCGGCTATACGAAGAAACCCACCAAAACTAAATTGGTAACAGGGAAAAGGAAGAGAAATTCTTGATTTCTTGGCACGAGCTTGCAATAGAGGAAGAAAGAGCGTAAAAAAAAAACCCTTCCCAGATCAAAGTGGTAACCAAGGATGGAAAAACAAGGAAATATCCCTAAAGTGAAGGTGTGTAATAATCAACATACGTACGTACTGGTTTAGTGGTTTCATCAGGGTAAGTATCAGTTTGCTACAATTTCCATTTTTATCATGTACTGGTTTCATACGTTTAAGTGTTCTCATTAACTTTCCCTTGATAAGAAATAGTGAACTTAATCACTGACATCACTAAGGGATGATACCAAACCTTAGTCCACTTCATCCATCTTTTTTGGCAAAGAAAAGCCGATCTTATTAAAATTCATTGATTATGTTGTTGTTGATAATTTGTTACTCTTTGTTTTGCAGTACTGTTGAACTGATCCAAGTCTGGTGCTGTATTGCATCCGAGATGTTTTTGCCTACTATAATATACATGTCAGTTAAAAAACGGGCATGAAAAAATCAACAACAAAATGGGAACTCAACCGTGGTTTAACTACCAATTTGCTGACATCATAAGCAACAAAATGATTGGACACGGTGCTGCTAGATCAAAGATGATCTAGCAGCGCTAGAGCAAATTTTTTCCCGTGTATTTGCTCCTTTCTGTTTTTCAGCAAAATCCCCTTCTCTTTCACTTCCTTAAATACCATCATCCTAGTTTTTTATGGACGTAAATCTTGATTAGGTGCATATGTGTGACACATCCTAGTCAGTCATTACGACGGCTAACGTGATAAACAATTTTTTAAGAGCACAATGGACCGAATTAAACACAAGTGATGTAGGCTCATTATGAGTAATCCTTGATTGCAAAGCAGTTTCTCTCGTGCCATTTCTAATACTATACTCCTGAGATCCCCTCAAAATCGATCCTTCTTTGGAGATTTAAGCACAGTTTCTGTCGTCTCTATACCCACTTAAAACTGCAAGTGTTTGATAGGAAAGTTTCTGCATTAGTTGCCACACGACCATTCAAACAAGAGCCTCTTTGAAGGCAACATTTCCGCACTTCTATCCCAGTTGTGTGAAAAAAACTGTCTTCACCTGGCTTATATCACGTAGATATCTAATGATAAGCCCAAGCCCAAACCCAATATAATACACATGAACCATCATTTGGGGCATACTGACTAGGGGTGAGCATGGGCCGGTATGGACCGGTTTTTACCTCATCCGCGTCCAACCCAATAAATTATGGATTTTGAATTTGGCATCCGCATCCAATCCAACATCCAACGGATTTGTATCCAATGGATGCACGGATGAACGAATTGGGTACGGATAATCCAATGGATTTGTTGTAGCTAAAATTTATAATGGAAAAATAAAGCCAACATAAATGATTTCTTATAAAACCTACACATTCTATACATGTATATAAATATAAAAGTGTCATGGACAACCCTCCAAACAAACATCTTAAGAATTCCTAAACTATCTATACATTTTATAAAAAACTATATAAATACCGTAATCTAACGGATATGGATGTCCAACGGATTTTCAAGGTTGCATCTAGGCCCAATCCATAATCCGTTGGATTTAAAAAATCTCATCCGCATCCAACCCATTAGTGAACGGTCCGGGCATTCATCCACAAAAATACGGTTGGTCCCGGTTAATTCCGCGGATTACTGACGAAATGCTCACCCCTAATACTGAGAACCTTTGGGGCATACAAAGTTATGACCCTAACTAGCATGGGGTGATAAGGGGTGTCTAATGGGTGGTTAAGTTATTTAAATACCCTTGATTAATTAATCGATTTTGTTTTAATTTTAACTTTTTTCGTAAAGTTTTTTGTTTATTTGTTTGTGTGTGGAAGGATGCCACTCCGGGCTTATATTGAAAAACACAAAGTAATATTTACACATGAATGGGTGGGAGCCGGGCAACAATCTGTGGGCCAACTTCTTTCTGGATAGCCAAGCCTACCCTATGAAAGAGAGAACTGCCGACTTTGCTATTAATATCATAGTTAGTCAGGCAGTTCTTCAACCTCTTCAGTAAAACAACCATATCATCACCTAGTTCGCCTAGAGTAGTGAATGCCAGGACGCCAAAGCCGTACCCATGAGAAGTGCATTTATCTAAGTATTTGTTCCGTTTGCGGCTGACTGCTGAAGCGATATCATGTCCAAGCGTGAAGTTGCGACCACTTCCTCCATAAAATGGTGATACCCCTATAACGTCAAAGCATGTACTCAAGCCATTCTCCCACTTATACACTAAAATGTCAGCAAGCTTTAAGACAGAGGCGTTATCTGATAAAAATCCTAAGGGCACCTCTTTTCTGGACGCAACATTGGCTCTAAAACATATATCTATTATGACATCCCTAACCAAGTCATGGCGGAACTTGAGACCGACTTCACTTGTGCAATGGAGGGCATGGTCTCAAAAAATGTCCATGTTTCGACTGCAACAGGGGCATACAATATCTCCAGGAAACATAGGAATACCGAAGCGATATTGGGTTATGGCCCTAAACTACCTAGGTCCAATAGATTGGTTCAGACCTGGGATAAGGATAGCCTTCAGGTAGTCCATCGCATAGTCTGACTTATTAATCTGCCACAGGATTGCGTCTCTTGAAGATAGAATGAACCTGGAAGGGAGCTCTCTCTTTACAACGTCGAAATACTGAACTGCCAGTTTTTTTTTTCATTTTTTTAAAAATTCTTTTTTATTCCCTTCTTTCTTCTCTTATTATAGAGAAATATACAAAACAAAATGTTTTCCATAAACCCAAATTCTATTTTCTTATGATCGATTGATTGATTATGTTTAAAATCTAAAAAATCAGAGTTTTACGATAGTTCCAGAGCGAACCTCTCATTTTTCTTCATCCTGAAAGTGTTGACGAACAGTTCGGCTGATAATTAAACACGAAAATGTTAGCCGAACTTCACTTTATGAAAAAACAATACTAAGTTAGGATGTCCTATTTTTAGTTCGAATCTGCCGAACCTAAGTTCCGTAGTTACAGAGTTAAGTTCGGCTGATAAACTTGTCAGCCGAACCTAGGCATGTTTTCACAATGCCCAAGTTTGGCTGACAAGATATCAGTTGAACCTACGTATGTTTTAAACAAATTAGGTTCGTCCTATAACTTGTCATCCGAATTTAGGTTTGTAAATAAAAAATTGAAAAAAAAATAAAAAAATTAAGGAAAATAATTTTTTTTATTTAAAACTAGAAAAAATATTTTTTTTTGAAAATAATAAAAAAATATAAATGATAAGGGCATTTTTGCCATTATGAAAAAATGCTGGATATGGGACACCATAGAAACACTATTTCCACTCCCGATTTTGTCTTATCCGATATGCCCCAAAAGTTTTGGGTATGCCCCAAATGATGATGCATACACATTGTAACCCATGGTTGAAACTTGGAACTATGGGTTGGGGCGCGTAGCTGTTTTGTTACGAAAATGCAGTTTTTATTTATTTATTTTTTAATGCAAAAGAAAAATATATTAAAATTACTCAAAGTCTGACATAATGTAAGACTGTAAAAACACTGGATAATGGCCTAGCCAACAATTAGGAACCGCCTCTTTACGGGCATGCTTAATTAGCTAGCTCATCCGAATAATTATTTGCTTGCCAGTTGGTGTGCATACAACTCCAACTATTAAAATTACTTAATAAAAAGACAAATATGTTCAACGATGCCTATAAACTACTACGGATAGCTGTTTCTTTTCATGAAAAGTAGCAATTGGTGACTGGTAATCTGACTCTAATTCTATATTCCTGAGTCCCAGAGATAAAGCCCATTCTACAGTCTCCAAAAAAGCTACACACTCCAGAAATTCAGACTCAGGTGCACTCATGAATGTTTCGCATTTAGAAGCTAGATGTGTACTTGCACAATTTCTGATTATTAGATCGCAGCCACCAATTTTTTTTATTGAATAGAAAGATGCATCACAGTTAAACTGGTGACAACCAAGATTCTTCTATTTCACAATATTCACTTTTCTAATTTCAAATGGCTAAATACAACTTCCTCCATTAGTGGTAAGTCAAAATTACCTCTTTTTCTCTGATCTAAACCGGACGATTAACTCTATCTCTCTTCAATCTCTTAAAGATATGATTTATGCAGATGAAGATACATTAAGGAGTTACAGTGACGGTAAATTAGAAAAATCCCAAATAATTTCCTATATGATGATGATTAATTTTATCAGTGAAAAGACGAGGGTACCCAAATACAGCACAATCTTTTATTTATCAACCTATAAGTCCTCTTCTGAATGTGATCGTCTATGGACAGAGTCGAGACAATACGACAATTCGGTTCACACTTTGTGTGATCGTCTATGGATACGAGATCGAGACAATACAACAACAAGATCACTTGTGTGACTGACTATGGATACAAGATCGAGACGATACGACAACAGAGTGTGTACTTGATAATAGATTCGAAACTCAATAAGATCAATATCAAGTATTATGGAGTTAACGTACAAGTGCAATTTACTTAAATTATAATAAAACAATTATAATGCGAAAAAGTAAAGTAAATGGCACAACAAGATTTCAGTAATGAGGAAACTACAAATGCAGAAAAACCTCGGGACCTTGTCCAGTTTTGAATACTCTCAGAATTAAGCCGTTGTACAAAATCTAATACCAACTTCGTATAGTTGAGACCAAGCAGACTACCCTAGCTACTTAGTTCCCTCAGTATCCATGCGCCTCCGGCTTCTAGAGTCACGTACGTGAATAGCAAGTCCTTTGGATCGTATTCCAAACAGCAAAGGAATAATCTGTTTAGTAACCACTGTAATCAATCTTGCTACAAGATAAGATGAGTTGTTGACAAAGGCTCTTATCTTTAATCTAAAAAACTCCTTTGTCGGGTTAGATCAATCTATTTAATAACTACCGAAATAGTCAAGTATAGATTCGTACTCAATCAATATAGATCCCAAAGAGAAATATAGAGAATGTCGATCTCACGCAACTAATTAATCAGATCTATCAAAGATAAACTTATTCTAGTTGGATCCCATCCGATCAAGGTTTGTGCACTAAATCCACAAGATACAAAAACTAATAACAATTCTTCTTCCTCTTCAAATCTTATATTGCCTTCAAAAACCTGCACAACACCACTTGAATCTCTTGTGATCAATCACGCACAGAACGGAGTATGTTAACAATGAATTATCACAAGATGTCTTTATATCTAACAACAGTTCTAAAGATCCCGTCGATACTTTGATATAGTATGAGTGAATCTTATATCAGAAGAGAAGATTCTCAAGAATAAACAAACTAGGTGCAATCAAAGTTTCAACAACCGTTAGTCAACCAAATCAAATCGAAAACTAATAACACTGCAATTATCTAGTTTCCCACCAATGGTACTCGTAGAGCTTCTTGATCCAAGAGAAGTCTTTAAACGAGCGGTCGTAAGAGATTTCACCCAATTAAGATACTTTCCTCTCCGAATAGACGGGCTCCACCAGAAACAACAAATAATGAAGTTTGCCTGACTCTTAGGATAGTTTGCTAAAAACGCAAACTTAGGTATTTATAGACCAAGGATGTTTGGACACCAAGGAATTTCCAAAACTGAAAATATTCTCAAGATATTTAATGAATGCCCAAATTCGGTTTTCCTAATTCCAATAAATGTTGGTCAAATATTTTCCGAAATTTCTCATAGAAAATCTCCAATTAGTAAATGCACATTACTAATTTTTATTATCTGGAGCTATGTATTAATTGCTGGTAATTAAAGCATATAAAACCAAAAACCATAATTAAAAGATTCTTAATTTATTTTAGCACAGGATTACCTTGAATGCCAAGGAATATATTTGAACAATAAATGATAAGAGTTACTACTCGTGTTCAAAGTATGTTAACATCTTTATACTGCAAATCCTTATTCCGTATTTACGTGGATTTGCATCTTGGAATCGGTTCTACCACACATCCAAGCAAGTTTAGAATTGGTTCTACCAGAATTCCAAGACTACTATGTGATCGATCATACCAAATCACAATGGTTAGTTGTGATCGGTCATACCAAGTCACATACATGGGTTCGGATCGGTTATACCAATCACTAAGATCGGTTCTACCTAAACATAATACCTACTTATGATCGGCCACACCAGTCACTAGGATCGGTCATACAACCACTTATGATCGGTCGCACCAATTACCAGAATCAGTCACACCAATTACAAGGATTGATCATACCATCTCATGGTGATTACTTAGGATCGGTTACACCAATTACCAGGACCGTTCATACCAAATCATACGTCTAGGTATTGTGATCTGTTATACCAAGATACATAACCTGAGTTAAGATCGTTTCTACCAACTCACACATATTGGTCATCCAAAGAATATGCAACGAATAGCCGGACCAATAAACCTATTGATTTCCCTCTCGATTCATGAAACAAGTTCATGAACGTACTTTCTTTACACAAATGTAAAACATTGTTTCCTAGGATGAAATCTTCACCATAATCCATACACATAATCATAAAACTATATACAAGATTATGTCAATGTCATATCTACGAAGTTCAAAAGATAAGCGTTATACTTCGTAATATCATTCTTTAATACTATGACCATACTATTATGATGATGTCTATTTACTAGAGTATTATATACAATATGTACAATATATACAGCTTCGCATGTTATGTTTTCAATATAGCACGACTCGAAAGATACGTTAGGAATGAAACAAGTTCAAGTCAATATTACTAACACTAGTACAAATATAGGCTTAGGTGACAGTTTAAAACTGTCACTGAAATACTTATGTGACAGTTTTCAAAAAAAATTGCACTGTCAGTCTGTCACCAAAGCCTCTGTTACGAAAGGTCTATAAGAAACTGTTACAGAATCATCACTATAAGGTAACAGTTCCTTCATAAATCTGTCATTGTTAAAGACTTACGGTAAAATTTTCTAAATAAAACTGTTATCAGAAACTCAGGTTCTTACACTAAGGTAACGGTTTCTTACCTAAACTGCCATTGTTTGCAAGTTACTGTAACATCTTTCAAATAAAACTGTCATGAAATACTCGTTTTTCATGTACTAAGGTGACGTTTTTTTTCATGAAACCGTCATAGTAGGTAAGATTTTCAACAAAAAACTGTCACCTTCGATCCCATTAAATGAGTTAAATGTCACTTATCTGCAGTGAGTTCATGCTACAGTTGTTAATTAGTACCAAAATGACAATTATATTTTAATAAATAATTTTTTATTTTTAGAATTCAAGGTTCAACAGAATGATACAAAAAAAAGCTAAAAGCAAATAAATAACTTGTATCTTTCTTTCATTACAATGGAAGAGAATTTGTACACCTCAATTCTCTAAAGTGACTTCCACCGCCTCTTGTGTAAATGATGACTTGTTCTCGCCATTGTTAGAGGACAACGTCCTGAAGCAAAACACTTTTGATGCCTGCAAAGTATCACATCTCCAATAATAAGACATCACCAAGAGTTGTAGCGACATACCAAAACATGCCAAGAAAAGGAAATGAAACTGAACATTATTCATCCTAAACCATATCGATTTTGAGAACTCATCGTCATAAAAACCTGAGTTTTTGCTTAGTATTGGTCTAATTAATGTTCTAAGTTCTAACCTATGCAACTGATTCAGATTTCTAGCATACAATTGAGAGGTGTGCTAAATGACGATCTTCACCTAGGCATCTGTATCCAAATCTATCCGTCCAATGAAAACAATGGCTCGCATCACAAAAAAATCATCATCAATAAAGAAATGCAATCATACAATAGCTTAAATTCTAATGTGAAGCTCTAATGTGACATTACTAGTAGTTCTGCAGGATCCATTCATTACAACCTTTTGTCAAAAGACTGAGGCAATAGGATAAAGCTTTGAAGACCAGTAAAAACTATGCAAGAAAATCAAACAAGGGACAAATTTAGTTGCAGAACTTGCAGGCGGCCTCATTCGCGAAGCACATGCATATCTATGACATCATCCTTCTTTAGGCCTTTTAATGATAAAATACTGGAGTTTTTGCAGGTAACCACGCACTGTCCTAAATGCCAAATTAATTAAGAATTTGATTTTAAATCCTAATTAATCTTCACTACCAGTAAATGGATAGAAAAATAAATAACCAAACTTAGAAATAAAAAACATTACCTAATGTATTCATTCACCTAAGAGTTCTCGTGCCATACCCATACTAGCAATGGAAACCAAAGCTCTACCAATCAAAACAAATTTTGTTTCGTTACCTTTTATGGAAATCTGCCAAATCAAAGTAGTTCCGCTTCCTCTATACATGGGTAAGGGTTCTTGCATTGTATCTGCACAGTTACAAATGAATAGTCTTTTCAAACTGTTTATTCAATGCTAAATGCATAAAATAGTTGTGGAATTGTAAGACCTACAATATTGAAAACATATATAGACGATGAAAACTGTATATCCTGAAAATCACAAACATTTTAAGAAATTAGCTACAAATGAATACAGGTAATTTTTTTAATTGGCCCAATGCATACAATATAAATTGAATTTATTGCAGATCTCAGGTAAGAGTGCAATACCCAGGGCGTGTAATTGGGACCAAACAAGTGGAAAGATGGGCATCTAAGAATACAACGGAGGGGCTGTTAGCAAAGGGTTTGCAAAATGCAGTCATACTAGGAGAGCACTGTGGAAAAAATATGACAGGAAAGCAATTCTCCAGAATTAAAAGATAGATTAGCCAAACAGTGATGGAAGAATTGTTGTGCTTATTTTAAGTAGTTGGTCTGAGGTCGATAGTAATTAATAGATGGTTGGGAAGTGCAATAAATTCCATCAGATTTAATCTATTACTATTGGTACTTAATCAAGGTATGTTTATAATCATCAGGAAAACTATATGAAAGAAAAGTAGTATTTAACTAATCATAGAGAGTGTTGTAGTGTACATCCTTACCCACTCCAAGCCCACAGTGTCAGCACAATGGTTGCAGTAAGTGTGTAACTCCTTCGCACCTCTTGGATAAGTTTCTTTTGCTACTTCTCTGAGATGTACATTACGCAGTAAAAATGGCAAAATAGATGAGTTAAGCATGATTCTGTTTTACCTATGAGCACAATTAGTAACATGATGTAAGGTCAAGTGAAAGTGCTAATCTAATTGATCGTAAAGTTTGGGACAATAAAATTATACTAGTTCTTTTCGTGCGCATTATCCAACAAATTCTTAAGGTGACACAAATCATACCACCTATCAGTACATGCACTATTTTTATCATTCAAAAATGCAATTCAACCACAAATTATAACTGATCAAAAAATTTGGTGTGAGACCATATACGCAGAATCTTAGACATACTTTATATTCTTACCATGGCGATACAAATATTCGAACATGATCCTATTTATCTATAATCATAATTACTAACACAATCCATATCAAGTGAAGGAAATAAACAAAAACTTCTGCTATACAAAATCCAATAATTTCTATAATCGCTATCTGCTCCTAACAACATAAACACCCAAATACCAATAATTTCTGTAATCGCTATTTGCTCATAACAACATAAGCACCCAAATACCAAAATTGAAAATTTTAAATATAACGGGGAAAGTGTACTTACACAAGATCAGAGTTTTCATATTATTTTTTGGCTAGAGGACCAATCATAACAGAACCGATAAGTACTACTTCAAAGACTTTGGTTATCAAGGTGATGTGGGTTACAAGTCCTTATACATAGTAGCATGTAGGGCAGCAGAATTGGTTCTTCAACTTTGGTAGGATCTACTGTTGGTCTAATTCTCAGATCTTTCGTTCATACCTCTGATTTAATCGCCATTCTCAATCACTAACTTCTGTAAGAAATATTTGAACTATTTATGAAAAATTATAAGAAACCCATGAAATTAAACTCAAAATTTACTTGAATTTCAACATATTTAGATTGATTATCATTGGAAGAAGGATCTGCATATGAAACGGCACCAATTTCAGTAATTTGTGGTGATGAATAAGGTGAAGAAGTAAAAAAATTAAATTATTGTTGTTATTATCTTGTACTATTATAGAGATGAAATTAAGGCTTCCATGACTCGCTGATTGAGATCTAGGATTTCGATTTTCTCTATCAGTAAGAGATATTAAGAGAGTACACGGGTGATGATGAAGAAAGGTTTTTAATTTTCCTCTTCCTCTTTCAGGGATTTTCATGAGGCGTTGGTTTCTTATTTGGGGAAAAGAGAGTGGGACTAAGATAAGATTTCGTTTTATTTTTTTTTGATGGAAAGAGGGGGATTAAAAGATTTTGTTTTAGGTTCATATGGAAAGAACGTGGAAAGAAGGAAACAGTTAGACCATTGACCATGGATCGTGCGCCATTCATTACTTTCCTGAGATCTCAGCAAAACAATATAATCTAAGATCTTTTTAGTAGCGGTGTTTACTAGAACTATTATTATAAGTTTCCAATAAGATAACAGTTTCCATGTAAAACTGCTACAACATCATGAAGAATAACATCAGTGTATAACTGTTATCATAAACCCGTATACAGTGACATTTATTAAAAAAACTGCCATGCTAAGTTTATTTGGTAACAGTTGTAAAACTGTCACAATTATTCGTGATAGTTTTTTTTAAAAACTGTTATCTATATCTCACAACCCATTCTTTGGTGACAGTTCATAAGTTAGCTGTCACAGTTTTGAATCTCGAACTGTCACTAAAGCCCAGTTTTTTGCTAGTGTAACCTCAAGTGGAAGGATGATGCGGTCATTGTAGTTCGTTTATTCTTCTCATTCTTTAGGTCTTCGGAGTAATACTTGTATGTCTTAATATTCCTATACTTTCTAGTTTAACCTAAACGAAGTTGACTCTAGTATTTAATCAAGCGACTCTATATGAGTTTTGATACTAAAATGTAACAACCAAACTTGACCTACCAACGCTTGGTGAGTTAGACCTAGCTATGCTCTAACAATCAGCATGGTAGTTGTGATATCAATAGTAAAAGAGAAAGTTAAAGATTGGTCAATACTGTGTAATGAAAGATAAATCCATATTGTAATGACTGATATTTTTTTTTTTTGTGATAAAGGATTGTAGAAAATAACCATATAATTAGATTCATTAACAAATGATTTGAGTGTACAAATCTACAAATAAATAACTGCATCTTCATATATTTTTGGATAAAGTCTTTGACTCATAGATCAATCCGATGTGTACTTGTAAGGTAAACTATCCAATAGTAGCGATGGTCATTGATAATTATACAATTATTGTTTATGATTAAGGATGAGTAATCAAGAAAAACATAAAACTCTATAATAGGATAGATTCACAATGAGTAAATTAAAAGACTTAGACGGAAGGAGTGTCAATATTTTATTTTTTGCTGAATAATTAGGGTTGTATTGAACTGATAACTAGGGTTGTACTTAGCTGATAACATATAGAAGATGGTTGTACTTAGTTCTGGTTGTATTTAACCAAAATAAGGGTTATATTTAGTCACTTTCATACATATTACTTTTTTTACGTCAAATTTTTACACTATATGTGGTAAAGGTATTTGCCCATGACATTCTGTTCAGGAGGCACCACGGATCTTAAAGAGTTCATCATCCCAAATCTAAGGCTTAAATGCATTCCACATAGTGGTGTAAGAAAGTGGCGTAAAGAAGAAAGGTATCTATAGCACAGTCGATATTGTCAAGTCTGTATGAGGACTACTGGGTTTTTTTTTTTGGCAGAGTATATTCCTCGACTAGTTTGTATAATTCTTAATATTAGTATATGATTTGTAATTTTGCAAGTTTAAATCAATATATTACCACAACAAATTAGATTAAAATAAACATGGAATTAAAATGAAAAAAAAAATCATATGGAATAATGAGAGAAAAGAAGTTGCAGTTTTGTAGACAAGTAACAAATAAGCTTTTCTATTGTGATCACATACTGAAATATGTGATCTTACATATTACATGGGTTAATGACAAGTAAGCTTTCCTATTGTCGATTATTTATTTGTAACGCTGGTTATATACCCCCATGCAAAGGAAAACCGACATCGTGATTGATAAGCATATAATAAAAATATATTTGAATTAAAATCTCTCGAAAAACGTAAACTTCGGCATCGACTCATGCCGTAAAAGTAATAAACCCGAATACTAGAGGTTGGTATTTGAGCGAGAGTTATATAATCATTATAACAACGAGTTGAAGATAACCTGTTGAAGCCTCATGATTGTTTCACTGAAATTAATGTGTTATTTTAATCTCGATGGATTTCACGGTAATCCCGAGGGACTTATATTGGATCCAGTTACGACAAGTGATTTGTGAATTATAATTAAATTCCTGAAGGATTCGAGTTTTTAAATAAGACAACCACTTGATCTCGTGAATCACACAAGTTCGAAATTTAGTTAGAACTACCACTCCAAATAAGAGAAGTTTGTGAACAATCATTCGTGTGTTCTAAATATTTTAGGGATACAAAATCAAAATCCGGATGGATTGATGATATCATCACTTGAGACCTCATGAAGGCCCTTGAATAACGGTAAATCCACGCTTGAGGAGAACTGTGACCGAAAACCGAAAACCAAAATCCCTTTTTTCCAGGAACAAGTCCCGGGTAGGGCTAGAGACTATCTCGTAAAGATTTACCTCATAAAAGTATGGCAAATAGTTTTTACGTCGGCTTAAGGAAAACTGTGACATCTCGTTAAAATTGAAATATTTTCTTGGTGTGATGTTCGCGAGCATGCTAGCACGAAAATATGTTTGTATGGATTAGAGTATCTACTTTTCATACTCATAATACTTTATGTGTTGCTAAATTAACTCTTACTTTGTGACCCCTCATAGTAGAAGAAAACCTATATGTCATGTCCATAGATACTTTAAGGTCCAGAAGTACCATGTAAGAATATAATGTGAGCATTTTCTTGCTATCATAACTTTCTTTTGCAGGTTACACTTTAAAAGGTAAAAATTGATGTACGCAAAATGAGAGGACCACAAGAAGTCTTTCATTGTCATAGCTAAAGCTAAAGTGTCAAACTGAAATTGGTGCGCAATGGTTAAAATTTTTAAATGCGAAGTGTAAAATATTGATGGTGCACCGGGGTAAAAATCTGATAGTCGACCTTCCCGCACTATGAATTGTAAACTCTGCCACCAACTTCTATGATAAATTTTTACTTTTGGAGAGTAGTCTCGTAGAATCTTCCCTAGACTTTCTACTTCGCCATGATTTTTTTTTTTTTTTTGTAGGAATTTCCTTGTAACAGCTTTAATGAGGCAATATATGCGTGTCTAGCACCAGCGACGCCCGTTATACTATTTTGCACGAAGGTTTTAACGAGGAGACATCAACATCGCTACTGGCACTATTATGATTTTGAGGCGTTTAGGTGTAGTCTTGGGTAGTTTTCATGCCGCAGTTTTGACGAAGATTTTTTTTTTTAATTTTTTTTTTTGACTATCATCATGTTTCTAAAACTTAAATTGTTGTTTTCTTTTTCTTTCGATCCTTTGTCCCAACAAATTTTGCAAACAAGGTTTTGACAAGGTGACATTTTTATAGTATTGGTTATCCAAGGGAGAATGCTACGTGAACATGGTCATGTGGTTCTCCCATCGTATATGCAACACTACATGTTCTTCTAGCGGCGTTTGATGCTTTCCAACTCCGTAAAATATATGTATACATACAGTCATGTTAAGTTCTTTGTACGAATACAATAGAGAAACAATGAGAACTCCTTTTTTCTTCTCGTATATTATGTATCTCTAACACTTTATTTGCTGATACTGATGGTTTATTACAACTTAGGTTGTGCTTGATTGCATGTATGGAATTTCCCATCTTTCCATGGAACTAACATGTTTTTCGTAGTTTGATTATAAATTCATTTCCTTGAAAATTGAGTCCATTTTACGAAAAAACTTTATCTAAAGCATGGTTTTAGCTTAATTTCATAAAAATATATTTTCTTTCCTCCCCCAAAGTAATGATTTTTAGAATACATTTTCCACGAAACTACTTTCTTTCCCTTTATCGAACTTCAATTAATTTTATGACAGTATCTAGGCTTTTAGTCAGGAATCCTGCAAGTATCCAATAGAGCTTATGGAAAGAGCAAAATTCTCATATTTTTGAAGGGCAACAAAAGTTAAGCGAGACTTTCATCAACGAGATAAAAATTCTTACTTTGCATTGAGCTTCTGCCCATTCTTGTATGAAAAGTAGTAACATGGATTTTTTGATCCACCATGAATTTTAGCTGCCTTTTGTTTTGAGTTGTTCGGAGAATCTCTTTGTTCAATCATGCGTCTTGGTCTCCTTCTGTCCTTGGGATTTCGGGTTGTAAATCTGTGAACTTTTCATATATACAATTTCGTCGTTATCGAGCAAAATAACAAAAACCCAAATTCAATTTAATAAAATTTTGCATGATTGCTAAAAGGTTACCGGGATTAGCAGGGGATACTGTTTCATATGAGATAAAAATTAAAGCCGATACTAACCTTATATCACTCAAATGGTACCCCTGCTAATCCCGGTAACCCACTTTAGCAGTCATGAATTACTCAAACTATAACTGCAGCAAATCCTACAACTACACCCAAAAAACAATCCTAAGATATTTAATGGTCAAACATCAACATATCAAACTAAGATTGAAGGATCAACAAATAAACTAAAGAACACACTTTATTTATGATTTTGGATGAAATACAAATATAAGTATGATCTCACAAAGACTGAATGATCCTTTCTCATCTACATACTTAGAACCCTAAAAAACTCAAACTTTTTTTTTTTTTTTTTTTTATACACGCGGAGCAAATGGTAGATGACAGCTCATCAAGTTCCCGACTTCGCCATTGAACCCGTCACAATTTACTTGCACAATGGGTTACCTTCGTCATCATTCCCCTTTCTCTCGTTATCTCTTCGTACTTCGTCACCTTGGTGGTTAACTTCGCTTCTAACTTCGCATATTCATGTCTCGCCAATTGTACTACAATCTTTCTGACGGTCGATTTAACTCTTCAGCTCGCCCATTAAATTCTCATGTACCCACTTGATCCCAACCGTCTATCTTTTATCAAAGCTTTACTCGTGTTATTATATCGTCAACTGAGCAGATATCTCGAAAATGGGAAAACTGACTCCGAGTACTTCGTTAACGCATGCCACGAATATTCCTCACAGGTGTTTGAGTCCTCTGATTCATCCACGTGGTGACGTAATCTCCTACCCACACATAAACGGTACCCATGCTAATCCGAATAACCCTCTTTAGCAGTGATGAAATTTAGGTCGAGAAGGGCGTAGACCTGCTATGGTGTACGATTGTAACACTTCTTAGGCTAAGTTCTATGGGCTAGATTTTGCTGCTAGATTAGCCAAAAAGTGTTGCAATTCAAAAAAAAAAGTGTTGTCTATTTGTTAACATTAGTTCTCTCTCCTAGCATTTGCTCGCTTGTGAACTAGCAGCGAAATAGTTGCGTTGAATGGTTCAGCGCCACAAAAATCACCTTTTCGCTGAATGGTTCAGCACATTTAGATTTATTTTTTAATCTGACGGCTGAGATTGGTTACGCTGAACCAAGCAGCGCTGGCGCTGAACCAAATAGCGCTACGCGCTGATGTGGACTGCTAATAGCTACTAGATTAGCACACCATAGGACTTAAGAGGTTGTCCTAGCTGACGTGGACTGCTAATCTTGTTTCTAAATTAGCACACCGGAGGACTTAGCCTTGCTTCAAAAGAGAAAAAAGAATACAAAAGAAAAAAAACGTAAAACTTCCTACACTTGTCGTCTGACTCTACACTGACTCCGCAATAGCATTTACACACGTGTGGTCCGTTAGAAGTTGAAATAACGCTGAAACAAAACAACTGTTACATACCCGATACATATTCATATCCTCCCTCAGAGTTTCGAGAGAGGAAGAGTGAAAGGGAAAAAAAGATGCAGGATCAAACAGATATCCGTAACCTTCCAATTGACATAGCTTTTTCTCGTCTCGGAGGTAAGATTTTAAGATACTCCTAAAACCCTAGTTTCATTCTTACTGAATTCAATGTTCACTGTTTCATTTCTTTTTTCTTTTGATTTTTGATCTGATTATGTGTTACTTAATTTTATTTGGACTGACAGAATGGCTGACAGATCGGAAGAAAATCCCTGGAGATTGGAGGAAACGTTTGACGGCAATCAGAGCTAAGATTTCCTCTGCTTTCTCGGTGTTGCCCAAGGATGTTGATCCTTATTTCCAAACCCTAGATCCTGAAGGTAGTCAACTCATTGCATTTCATTATTCTTTTTAATGAAGTCCTTTGGGTAGCAGTACTTGCATGCAGTTCTTAGTTTATGAAATTGAATTGTTCAAAAATAGAATTGTTGAACAAGTAAATTGAACACTTAATAGTTATTTGGGGGAATTGTGGAATTTGAGCTAAACAGATTAAGTGTCATTAGATGAAATTAGGAAAATTTTCAGTAAATATGGGTGTTGAGATATGCAAAACAGGACTCACTTTATATGAGTTATCTTTTGCTCATGTTTAAGGGTAGAGTCCATAATGTTATTCGTCAATGACAACATAGTATTAGTTGATCAGACTTTGGTGGATATTAACATTGAAGGTCATGATAGATGATTCTGATATCTCAAGTATTTTTCTTATTAGTATGTGAGATTTCACTATAAGATGAATTATATGGTGGTGAAAAAATTGGATGGACATGCTCACAAACATACAAACAGCAGCGGGATTGTTTCTTATATGGTTAATCTTATGGACTGTGACAATGTTTAATCTTATGGACTGTGACAAAAATGTCCTTATTGGCGATGCAACTAATTGGATTGATAGAATATTAGAATGTGAAGCAAACCTTACAAGATGCATCGACATTTGCATGTAAAAATAAGTCGCAAAGTGTTCAGTTACTGTTTTACAGTCTCAAGATAGCCCTAGTAAGCCTGAAGTAGAATAGTATACAGTTTTATCAGTTGTTGACTCTTTCTAAAGGCACTTTCATCCTCTCTTTTTTTTCTTGCGGTTAGCTCTTCACCAATTACATTGATAGTGATACTTATTCTGCTGGACGATTTTGATGTGTCCATTTGTTGTCTGAACATGCGCATGTTTTTCAGCAATTGGGTACACAGAAGCAAAACAAATATATGACATTCTTCTGAAATCAACGCCAGAAAGCCGGAATATTTTTGGGCGGCTATCAGGTTCTGCTGTAAGACCTACTTATACCATGATAGCTTCATTTAAATAAACAATCGTATTCACTCTCATTGTCTATCTTCTCTTTATCTTTTGCATGCTTCTTTATGTATCCGAGTTATTCTGAGCATTTCGTTCAATATTTTTTTGTCATATTGTTAATCATCTTCCAACAGGGTGAATGGGAGGCCATTGTCCGAGCTTTTGAGAAAGACCATATTTACCTTGGGGAGGCTGCACAAATAATGGTTCAAAATGTCAGCTATGAAATGTGAGGCAATCTTTTGACTCATTTGCTCCTATGTTTACCGAACATGATATGTTGTATAACTGCTGGATATGTCTCTGATATTCTTAAAATTCAATCCCAAAATATGAAGTCCGTATCAGAAAAAACAGGTCCAGAAAATCCAGCAACAACTAGCAGAATTAGATCGCAAAGAGGCTGATATTAAACGATCCGCAGCTTTATCTGCAGCAAAATTCATAGAAGCTTGTCAGGAGCTCGGATTGCAGGTTCTTATTTTGACTATGAATATAAGTTAATCCCAGTTATGATTGTTGAATTGCTCAATCTTTGACTTTCTATGGAATCAGTTGGAAGCCTCAAAAACTATAGTTATGTCTATACGCAGGGGAAAAACGTGGGACTGGAACTTGTTGAAACTGCAAAATCACTTCCAAACACTTTCAGCAAGTTCTTGGAAGTTATAAATGGCGACTCTGTGTTGCAAGCCATTGATTATTATTCGAACTTTGTAAGAGATGCTCACACAGAGACTGAGGTAAACTGCATTGATGTGGTTATAGCCAATTGTTGCATATTGAACCTGTATGTGCGAATAGTAGTGAACCCTGGCAATGCTCATAATTTTACTGCTAGCTTTTGTGCATTTAAGACCGTAAAACTGTCGAAAGGGAATGTTTATACATGCGTATTTGTTGCAGAAAACTTCAGGGGTTGTGCTGCCAAATTTGAGGTATCTTGTTGAGAATCCTCCATCTCTCAGTGTTGAGGACCATGATTCTGTAGTAGAACCATCCAAAGTTATTGGATCTTGTGGCATAGATGGGGACTTGGTGTCTGATGCCGATAATCCAAATGATAATATTGATTGGGATATCTCTGTTGACAGCTCTCAGATTGATTGGGACATAGGAACTACAGAAGAAACTGAAGAAGCGGCAAATGGATTGGGACCTTATGAAATAGTAAATGCCAGTGAGGCATTGCAAGATTCTGTTGACGATAACTCCATGGGACTTGAACAATGTCTGTCACATAAACCAGAGGATAGCCATGCTCCAGATTCTTCTTTGCCAGATATTTCTTGGGATATTAGTGTTGAAAATCCTCAACTTGATATACATGAAGAAGCAGTTGTAGTGAACGTCGATATGGAAACTCAGTCAGGTCTTGCAAGTGGATCTGTCAAGTCCACGGACATTAACCAAGAGAAAAGCCAGCTTCTGGATACGGAGTATAGGAATAAGATTCTTGATGATCTGTTTGAGGTATTGCTTTGGCTCCACTAGATAAATTTGGTGATAATAAACTGTGTTACATGTGCATTTCTGAGAAAACGACAGGAGGTACTTATAGACCCTAATTATGTATACAACATCCCTGATAAAAGAAGATAAGCTATTAATGTGATGAGCCAATGTATGGTCCAATGAATATCGTGCTTAACTGTAAATGTAGTCATGCTGCATGTTGGTGCAATTCAATAATTTATCTGTGTTGAAGCTGTTCGTAAATGGGAATGCCTCATCACATTCTTACAAGATACCTTTCCTTTTCACCTAGTCTTTTTTGGTAAAGGCATTAATCTAGTTTTGCATTGTATTGACAGATCAAAGCATTTTTAAATCAGCGCATGCTGGAGTTACGAAGTGAAGAAACTTCATCTCTGCAACATCAAGTTCAGGCAGTTGCTCCCTTTGTATTGCAACAGTACACTGCCGATGCCGTTCAAACGATGCTGTCTGATACATCCTCCGCCATTGGTATACTTACCGGTCGGAAAACTAGAGACTTGATAATGATTCTCAACTCTAAAAGGTGCTACTACTTGCAGCTTTTTAAAACTAATAAAAAATCGTCAGTCCAGAATTTGTGCGAAGTAGATGCATATAATGCCAAAAATGGATTACTTACAGATTCTTTTGTAGGAACTTCGTTGTTTTGTTCTATAAATTTTCTTCTCAAATTGTTCACTTATTTCAATAATTTAATCTGATAATATTTGACAGCATTTTGAAATGTGGAATTTTCAGATTTTTAGACAGACTAGTTACCACCATAGAGGAAAAGAAGCACCATGAAGTTAAGCTGAAAGAGAGTTTGAAAGATTTGGTGGGAAGACGCATGGAGTTTCAAAATACATTATCTTCCTCATGGCCAAAACAAGTAAGTTTACTTGCATCAATTTTTTAAAATCTCCAAATGGTTCTCGCTGTGCATGGAATTGCATGAAAAACATGTATACCAATAGTTGACTAGTAATGTTTCTTGGCATCCTGAATGTGAAACACCTGAACTACAACCATGCATTGCATCTACTACGCAATAAAAATCTCTCTTACAGTATTGAACATTTCTTGTTCAGAATATTGGTTGTTTCCTTAATGTTGTATTTAGGCTTCAAACATAGTTCTCGCGAATTATATGTGATTTTACTGACTAGTTTATCGTTGAAAACAACATAACACTTGAAAACACTATTTTCACTTGCAGGAAGCAGCACTGGCTAAAACAAGGGAGCTGAAGAAGCTCTGTGAATCTTCACTCTCATCTATGTTTGAGGGCAGGCCTGTCCACATAATTGGAGAGATTAATACCATGTTGACTAGTAGTGTTACTCCTTAAAAGTAGTGTTGAAACTTCGCCCACTGGAACTAATATGATAGATCTGAAGTAGTTTATCTAGTCATCAGAGAAAATTCTTGAGAGAATCGATATAACTTCTCCAATCTTTGTGGCGTCTTGGTGATGCTAGCGTGTTTGATGCTTTGGTCCTCTTGATTTCCATTGTCATTGCAAATCTAATTTTTATCAGTCACTATAATCTATTAAATTAATTGACAAGAAATCAGGAAGGAATCCAAATAACGAGGGCCTATTAATTAGGATTTGTTAATGATTTGGACGCAAAATAATTAATTGTCAAGAAATTAGGGAGGAGAATTAATGAAGGAAACTAAATATGGTCGGTATATCAGTTATGTTAACCTTCTAAATGAAATATAGCTTAAGTAAAAGACTCACCGAATATTTCAAGTTACTCGGTAAGGATCAGAGGGGATCGGGGTTCGGCTTTGCTTTGAGGGATTTTTTTTTATCGGTCAAAGAGAATAGATTGAAAGGCACACAAGCCGTGTGCGGATGAAGAGGGGATTGGGGATCGGCCCCCAACCGATCCGGCGCCGATCCCGAGTTGTACTACTTTGCTTTGAGGGATTTTTTTGTTTGATCGGTCAAAGAGAAATAGATTAAAAGGAACACAATCCGTGTACGGATGAATACAACCGACTTATAGAACGAAAACCTCACAGAAAAAGCAACAAATCAAAAATAATAACATAAAGTTGCAAACCACCGCAGAGACCACTAACTATTGACAAAACAATAAAGATCGCTGCCTAATGACAATTAACATACTCGTCAACATCTTCTATGACTAAATCATCGTGATTTTTGGTGAGATCGCTAAACATTTCTTCACGATTAATCTTTGGAGGTGGAAATTCTAAGCCCCATGAAGAACCAAACTCCCCTAATTTATTTGCCGAGACTTTGTTAGCAACTTTAGGTTTAGGAAGCTTTTTCTTTTTTAAACTTGAGAGACTACCCATACCTGTACCATTGGATTTCATACTCAATTTCATACTAATTCCTATAATTGGCTTTGACGAAGACAGTTTTGCGATGCTAACCTTTGGATTTTGCGAAACTAGCTGGGAAATGCCTTTTTCTTCTTCGAATCCATGAAACCTGTTATGGGATTCAAAATCAGGAGGAATGACGGGATCAGAGGAAGAGGTGCTTGCACTTTTAACTTTCTTTTTGTCGGCGCCTTTCTTTCTTTCTTTCTTTCTTTCTTTCTTTTATAAGAAGCCCACTCGCCAAGAAACTTTCTTGGTCAATTGCCTCTTCTTTTTTCTGTTCTTATCAACATCAGCATCCAAACTCTTATCTCCTTGCAAAACCATCCTCTCATCCAAAGGAGTTTTTTCCATCACACTATCTTCATCGCTTAAGTTTGCAAAAGGAAGTTCAGAGTCTAGAATGCTATAAGCATTCAAAACTTCTGTAGGCTCTTGAATTGTCTTGTCTCATTTTTTCCTAGCTTTGTTCTTCTTAGGGTTTAACCAAATTCCATCGGATGGAATAAGGGCCCTCTCCAAAACACCATTTCCTTTAGCATTTTTTATTTTTTCCAAGATAACTGTTGTTGAATTGCTGATCTTCATCTCTTCTGACGGTTCTCTATAGCCTGAGTTACATCCACTAGAGGGGTTTGATCGACTCCGTCTTTAGTAATCTCGGCTCAATCCCCTGTGTTAACAACCAACTTTGTATTGCTTTAAGCGACTAATAGTAATCGGAGTTGAACAAGGAGACAAGAAGTTTTTCTTGGTCTTAGGAACTAAGCTACACTTGACACATGAATGCCCAAAAATGTTTGAGGGATTTTATGCCTCCCTTTGCAACTTTTCTTGGAGAATCCTTTTCTCGGATGGTGCATTGATCATGGTTCAATTGAACAACCAAAAAGAAAAAGACAAGTAAGGTTGAACCCCACTGGACAAAGCACTCGCAATTCTTTGAGGTTATGAGAAAGGTTGGAGGAAGCTCATAGTAATACCATCGTTAAACTCTCCTCCTATCTAAATGAAGTAGGGCTACTTTTGGTAATGCAGAGAGAGAACTTGAGGCTAAAAAGGAAACGCTAGCTCTATCCAGGACAAATCAAATCTCACATGGTTAATGTAACAGAAGAAGAAAAAATACTCTAGCAGAGCCAATCCTCAGTTTCAGGGAACCCAGTGTGAACTTGTTCATATGCCTTACATAAATTTTTTTTTTTTTTTTTTTTCACGATAGTTTTACAAAGTAATTTTTTGTTGTTGTTTGCAAACAAGAACAAAGATATGGTGAGGAAAATCTCAAAAATAAATAAATTATATAGCCAAGGGTTATGCAGCGAACATAAGATAAAACTCACCAATTTTCATTTTAAAAAATTGAATTGTACATTTTTTCCCCGAAGTATGAAATTCATTTATGCAAATCCCTCCATCCCGCAACAGGTGACCTAGTTTAAGTTTGCACAATTTTTAAGGCCAATGTTTTTAAATCGTGACTTGCGAAGCGACTCGTTTTTCATTTTTAAGTATCGAGCCCTAAGTAGACTTGCATTGGGAGACAAGATAGGAGGTTCGCGAAAATGGGAAAAAATTCTTAAAACTTGTGTAAAAAGAATTGGTTATTGGAACGGGAAAACACTTTCTAGAGGAGGTAAGTTGACTCTTATCAAAAGTGTATTGGCCAGTTTACCAATCTATTATCTTTCCATTTTTCTTGCCCCTTGCTCCATAACTAAGAAAATTAATGAAGTTGTAAGAGACTTCTAATGGAATGATAATGCTATCAAGAAAAGAGTTCATAATCTCAACTGGACAATGGTCTCTAAACCAAAAGAGAAAAGTGGTCTTGGTGTTAGAAGGACTAAGCAAGTAAATTCGGTATTGCTAAAAAAAATGGTGGCGGCGATTTGGTTTAGAGAAAGATGCTTTGTGGAGGAATATTATGGTCGAAAAATTTGGCGAAACACCCACCGGTTGGGAAACTTTCCCACCCAAAGAATCAAAAGGTGGTAGCTTGCGCTTTAATATTTACAAAGATCTATAAGATTCGAATAAAAATATAATATTCAAAATTGGAGGGGGAAACGAAACTAGATTTTAGAAGATGTTTGGCTTGGTGATGGAAAATTGTGTGATATGTTTCCTTTGGCAATCAGAGCTTCAAGAACCAAAGAGTCTGTGGTGGCTAATTTTATAATATGTATGAAGTTAGGGAATGTGGTGTAAGATGAAAATTTTTGTCTAGACAAAGATACCCACAAATTATCTCAAGTGAAGTCTTATCTATATCAAACCTTCTTTCTTCTATATCTATTCAAGAAGGTGTTACAGATACTCGAATATTGGTTAGGAGTGATCATGGTCAATATACGGTTAAGGATGGAATTGGATAAGATGGGGATCAAGGCTAGCTGACTTATCCAACCAATATAGTTTGGAGCCGTGAGTACCCTCACAAAATCAATTTCTTTCTTTAGCTTTTTCTCATGAAAGGGTAATGACGGAGGATATACTTTTAAGAAGAGGTATGGATATCTCTAGTGTTTGTCGATTCTGTGAGGAAGATAATGAATCAAGCTCGCACTTGTTCCATGAATGTTGGAGAATTCAGAGAATATGAGATTATTTTGTTGAAGGGTACCACTTCATATGGACATATGACCATAGTATCACCACATCTATGAGGACTTGGAAGCTTAATTGGGAGATGAAAGGCTTGGTCGAATATGGAATAATATCCCGATTGCTATATGGTGGTGCATATGGAAAGAGAGAAATGCAAGTATCTTCAATAATAAAAAGAAAACTTTGGCAAGCTTAATTAGAGGTATCAAATTATAAGCATTCTTTTGGGCCGAATCAAACACAAGGATGTTAGGGTTTACGATAAATATGGCGATTTCTATATGGGATTCCTTATACCGGTCTCCGTAGTTTTTTGTGGTTTTTTACTTGTGTAACCGAATCCCCTTCCGGTTCCCCTTATTAGTTCGGTTGTAATCAATGGCTTGAGGTACCCTTCTTAAGTGCCCCTTTTCAATGGATTTTCTTATTGACCGATCAAAAAAAAACAACATAAAAAATAGACTTGCGAATCGGAGATTCGTACTCGATTGGGTGAAAAATTATTATATACTATACGTATAATAAATATTGTACATATGCATTATTAATCACAAAATAAGTAATGGCTCAGTGGTCCGAGTGTTCTAACAAAACTAGGATATGAGGACTTAGATTCGACTCTTAAGAATGCTATTTCAAGAGTTAACTGATCTTCCGAGTCTCTTGAATGAGATGATTCACACATGCGTGCTTCGACTCGACTTCTGTTTAATTGATATGATTCCATTTCTAGAGTTAACTGATCCTCCTATGAGTCTACGATTTTTTTTTAATTTTAATTGAATATGACTCTCGAGCGACTTGAATGAAACGCTCACACATGCGTGCATTTCTAGAGTTGACTGATTATCCTCCGAGTCTCCAATTTTTTCCAGAGTTGACTGATCCTCCGAGTCTCTTGAATGAAACGAGTCACACATGCGTGTTTCGACTCGATTTCTGTTTAATTGATATGACTCTCGAGCGACTTGAATGAAACGAGTCACATATGCGTGTTTCAACTCGATTTCTATTTAAATGATATGATTCCATTTCTAGAGTTGAATAATCCTCCTCTGAGTCTCCGATTTTTGTTTAATTGATATGACTCTCCAGCGAGTCTAAAAACATTCCTTAAGACATTATACCCTCATGGATAATAATTAGTAAAATTTAGAAATGATTTATCTCTCAAACTATACCACGGAAATGATTGAAAAGCATTTTAAAAATACCTACTTAACGACTATAAACATGGTTAATCAAATTATAAATATTTCTTTTACTAACAATAATCAATTAAAAGGGTAATTTTAGAAATATCCCCTTGTTTAATGATATAGGTCACCTATTAGTGGGACAAAATTTAAGAATGAATAGGTCATCTATTAAGGGACGGAGGGAGTATTAAAGTGTGATTACATGAGGGAATGTCATATCCGTAGAGTCATTTGTCACGATATGACTCCAGAAAGATAGTGCTGTGTGGTCCCAGATCTTTGTAGTGAGATTTCCCAGCTGGTATCCGCTGCATGATTCACCAGACCATTCGCTGCCTGGTTTCTTTCCCTATAGTTGTGTTGGATAACATATTGTGGAATTTGGCGCATTCTCTACTTAATTTCGATGATCATCCCTGACCATGGTGGTCCAAAAAATATGAGCTTAGGAACCGTAGAAGATTTTCTAAGTCCGTTCCAAATTGTACTTTTAGCCAGTTTCAATTAGTTGCTATTATTAACACTATCGGCATGGCACAACTCTCAACTATTAATGAGATGTTGATGCCTAAATGTTGTGCTACATAATGTGTACAAAATGAATTACGAATCCAAAATTTAGTGGTCAGTTTTTAATTATGATAATAATACTAAGATTTTATGAATAATATACATAATGTATTCAATACACTTCAACAGATAATACACAAAGTAGTGAAACAAATCTTAACATAACTTCTAAAAACAAATAAAAAGATTCATAATAAAATGTATATATAAAAAATGTTTAAGGAGAATTACAGATGAAACAAGGAAAGATAAGAGGAAGGAGAAGAATAATCTTATTAGGAGATTAGGGTAGAAGCATTACATAGTTTCCTTTATATACAACCCTAGGAATCGAGTTGGACCGCACATCCATGGACCGTAGGCCCTGTAACACTCCCCCTTGTGCGGTTCAATAACAAAACTTTATACATAGTGCTTCACATATAGTTCTTCAAATGTCGTTCTCCTTGATGACTTGTGCCGAAGTTCATTTCCTCATTAAAACTTTGACAAGGAAAAACCTAGTGGGACTAAACCTTGGTTCAACTCTTCACATGTAGTACTTCACATGTCGTCTCATACTTTACATGTAGTTCATCACATGCAATACGATCTTCAAAGATCGATGAGTCTAAGTCAATTGTCTTGCTAAAACTTCATCAGGAAAACACAGAGGGACAAAACCCGAATTAAAGAAAAATAATACAATATTAAGCAAACTTAGAACATAGTTGGACTCGAATACGTTGCCTCATTAAAACCTTGACAAGGAAAAACCAGTGGGACAAAGCCTTGACGAAGGGAAAAGAGTACAACGTGACAGATGCAAGTAAAGGTGATCCATTCCCGATGATCACTTTGCTCCGTTGAAGTTGACTAGTTTCTTCACAGCTCCTAATGCAGAAAATGCTTGTCGGATATACAATAGCCTTAGCTAAAAAATTACTTCCCGGTGTTTTGTTATTATCTCATTAAAATCCTTGCCGAGTAACAAAACTCTATGGGAAAAAGCAACCTCGGTGAAGTAAAATAATTCAACACACCATTAGATGCTCCCCCCTGATGTCAGATAATTTTCATTAGTCTAATGCAGTCAAAAGAGTTTATCACACTTTACTTTGGTGACTTGAATGTTTATAGGACCATGTTGTTGATTCTGGAAGTTATGTTACTTAACGGACTATCGTGTTTCATTTCTTTGATTCATATATTTTCAATAATATCAACGCGATCTTTATGTCTTCAAGTTTCAACATACTTGATGTATTTAGTGTCGTCTCGCTAAAAACCTTGTCGAGTAACAAAACCCTTTGGGAAAAACTTTTCTCGATCGAAGGGAAAAAGAGTACGACACAGCTTCAATTTCGAAGTAAATTATGTCGACATCATATCCTTGTATCCTCCCCCTGATGTCGGCATCTCCCCTTGATTACTTTCAGAGTTGTTCCAGAAAGTTCCTTTAGTCATGTACTTTTCGAAACTGAATATCGGTAATGACCTAGAAAATAGCCTACCGTATCTTCCCCTAATTACTTTCGTTGGAGAAGAGATTATTGTTCCTTTATAATCAACAACTTTTGGATTGCACTTTCATTAGCATTCCTTTTAATGTCTTTGCAGGGATAAACCAAATTTATGTCAATGGTGACTTTTAAGTACATGATAATATTCACTATACCATTCCAATGACGTTGCGTTGGCGCTGAGCTATATCTAGCTAACAAGTTCCATGAGGATGTAAAATTTAATCGAGTACATTATTATACTAAGTACAATGCGTCTATTGTACTTAGATATGGGAATTTCATCTCCCAACACATCTTCGTCATCTTATTTTAGACGAAATGGTCAGTTACTTACATTTGAACCTCGACTAATCATGGGAGTGCTATCAGGATGCATGTCTTTGTTAATTTCCTGACAACTTTAGACATATGCAAACTGGTGGAATAATATACCACAAGCTCAGTATTCGGTCAAGCTTTCCCCAGACTTTTCATCTCAAATTCGGATTTCAAATAGCTTTTAAGGTCTCTTATTACATCAAGAGTACCCATCATGTCTGTACCATCGACATAGATAGCTACAGTTCCAAATTAGGAACTTTATTGTGAATACTTTACTTGTCTATCCCCTCCAAATCAAATAGTCACTTAGACAGGTATACCACATCCGCCTGATTGCTTCAATCTATAAGTGAGCGTTCTATCTAACTGTAAACGCACTATGTGGTTTAGAGTCACTTGATTTGGGAAACAAAAGTCTACCAAGTACTTTTGTAAATATATGATATCTCTTGATTCTTTCAGAGATAGGTAACAACCACATACATATGTTGCATTTCAAATCTTTTTGAAATTACCAAGCTAACTAAGTAGCAGAACGCTATAACGTTCATTACAAGAGAACAATTCCAGGGCTTTGTGAGAAGCCTCGCGCCACAAGGTGAGTCTTTATACTTTAAGACTGCTTTCTTCTCATTATGCTTCGTGACAAATTAATCATGTATGTCCAATAGGCTTTACACTTGGTTGGTTAGCACTACCACACCAAATACCTGTATATTTGTCAAAGAACCAAGTTCTACCTGGATTGTATAGGCCAAATATGCTCTTCGTTGACATTAAGCAACAAGGAGCTTGGTTCGATCTCATCTTGCTCTATTTCCTTAAGCAGGTGTATATGAAATTAATCATCAATATGCTCGCGTGATCTTTCCATTGACTCATGCACATTCTCATAATCCATTTGGGATGTCACTGTTCTCTGGAATCATTAAACTTCGGCGCGTCCTCCAGTTTCATTCATGGATATATTCAGAGACAAACTTATGAGATGATTTCTGATGATATAAATAAGTTGTGCCTTCCTCACCTACTTCTTTTCTAAGTGAGGATTGATCGAACCAAGTGGTCTCTCCAACTTCCTTTATGGAGCCACGACCTCAACCACGCTTCCACTAAGTGTAGTTGCAACGCCCTAGTCTATGGTGTATATCCCTTATTGAGGATTTGTAACCTTGCAGGTAAGTTTGTAGCTGGTAAGTGTAATCTCATTACTTTAGCGACATCAGTGTACATTCTGAAAATCTATTATTCTTTGTCACTTCACATTTACATTTGTGGAGTACAAGAATCAATATGAGAGACAATGGGATCACACCACGGCAATTCTTGCCGTTCCCTTAGAAAATACTTTTTCTTATCTCCCCCTAACGACGGGAAGACTGTCTCATTAAAGTGATAACCTACAAATCTAGCGGTAAGAGATCTCCTGCCAAAAGGTTAATTTAAAATGCAGTTAATTGTTGGGAACTCATTTCCAACATAACTACTTAACAGTTTTAAAGACCCATCATAGTACGATGTGGGGTCGTAATGGCACATATATAGTGCAACAAAAAATGCGTAAGAAAACGAATGTCAAACTTCAATCCAGTAACCAACTGGTACGTGTAAAAGCTTGACTAATATTGGGTTCTAAAACGAATTAAGTAAAGATGCGTGTAATATTGCATATCCCCAAAGCAATAAAAGGTAGGTTGGTACGCATAACCTGTTCCTTAGACATCATCTGTAACCTTTGATGGTAGCCTCTGCGAGACCATTGGGTATAAGATGCTCCATATTTGATCATACTAAACATGTAATATTCATCAAGTCCCCTTGATGTAAATTCTCTAGCATTAACAAGGGTGGTGAGCCTTTGTACTTTGCACTGTGTAATATGTGCTAGGAGTTTTACAAAAATTAAACGCATCGTTTGTTGTGAGCAATAACTGATTCAATGCGTCGAATCATCCACCAGAGCCATAAATCACTTGAATGGTTCGTATTCTGTGTGGATATATGTTCACTAACAACACTTTATTTCTTTGAAGAATGAATTATTTGTAATTTGCATATAAGTAAAACAGGATGGTCTCAATCATGTTTTACCAAAGAAAGACTTTGTAAGATGAGTGACGTGCTTTCTTACTCTAAAGCATAATGGGGAGAGGCAGTGCAAATCTGGTAACTTTAGAAATCACTGATTGTGATAGGTATCGTAACTTAGTTCATTGTATTGTACACTCAAATGAAGTGATGCCCGTGTTATTATTTTCAAAACGGAACATCATGTCACAACCAATATGCCTTATGGTTATGTCAAAGTCTTTATGAATCAATCCCAATCAGTTCATTATTGGGGTATAGAGATTCAGTAATTCAAGTTCTAGTGATTTACAATTCACTAGATTGGCACATTAATTTTCTAAGAATATGCTTCCTTCCACATTCATTAGAAATAATTTATAGATGCAATCAACTCCATTCTCACTGTAAGTTTCCAGAAAGGTAGGTAATAGTTCACGCATAAACACCCTTTGCACTTAACAAGGTGTGATTAGCCCTCAGTACATTCAGAGCTTATGCGACTTTTAGTTTTTGTTCCATCTTGGCAACTTTTTTTTTTTTTTTTTTTTTTTTAGCAGTGCTACGCTCGATGATCCAATCCTCGTAGTCATATTATAAGGAAATAGTTCAACAACTAGTTTAAATTCCTTAAGCTGGTGGGAGGGAAACCACTATATGTTAGACATTGAGTCTTGAGATGTTAAATAAGTGGTGTAGCCTTATTAGTAACAAAAGTAAGATTCAACTCAATTAATTTAGAGTGAATATATGTTACGTTTCATCCAGATATATCTCAAGTGCTTTAGAGAATTTATTTTTCTTGGGAATGGTGTACTTTTCATTCCATAAGCGCAGACATTGGATCTAGTTCAAATAAATAGTCAATTGGCCGGGCAAAGTTCTTCTTGTCATTAAAATTGATGTCTAAAGTATGACCTTCTCATAGAAATTGGTTGCTACTATGGTACCCGCATTGCGTTGCTTATACCAATACCAGTAAGAAGATTCATTCCCAACTCTTTGGTGAGAGCTAGAATTACATCTTAGCTTCATCCCATGTTCAGTTGATACCTGTACTTTGGTGTCATTACTACCGGGGGAAAAAAATACATTTTTGTCTCATGATATATATATATGTCCCTTTTCACATGCTTTATATGAGTTGGTACGTCTAATCCTCATTACATCGGGGTTCTTTTCATTTTCAATTTTTGCTACATTTAGCTTAATTTGAGAAATCTCAACAACTTTCTTTAGGTTGAATAATTTATTAAAGATAGTTTAATTCCTTTTTGCTATACTTCAATAGATACTGGTTCGTTAGAATCACTGATGAAGTAGAAAAATAGAAAGAATAATTTCTAACTTATATCTCCTTTTGTAAGTTCTTCCACAAAAGTTGGAATGCATGTGCTCAGAAACATAAGGTTATATATATCTCCATCTTTTAGACGGTGCTTTGTCATTAAAGGCAGAAGGTTTTATAAAGGAATATATTCATTTTTTGCAAAGAAAATGAGCTCCATATCAAAAACACAATAATGGTGCTCAAGTACTTTTGAATTCCAAATGTTATTTTTGAGTCGAGTTGGTTTAACCAATTGGACAAAAGACATCATTTTGAATAGAACCGATATCATATTAAAGAAAAGGAAACGAAATTCCAATACAAAATTTCATAATGGCCAAAATCGATTTTAGGAACCAAATTTGTTAATGGTTCTATAAGTGAGTCAATCAAGTCAAAATCCAGTTGATAATCATAACTTGATCAAAGGTCAAAGTAGAAATTAAAGTCAACATTCATAGTCAACTTTCTAGATCAATGTTTAAAAGCTTTCAACAAAACAGTGATGGACATGCTTAAGCAATGAATCGAATAGCAAACAGACGTAACAAACATCCAGACGAACTAAAATCTGTCATCAGTGTCTTATCATCCAAAGAATCTTTCAATACGCATGTGAAATTATTTTTTCTAAACCCTAGCCACATGATACGAACATATGCATCACAAAATAAATGTGCATCAAAAAAGAAAATGAAGCTAATTAACAACACGGTATATGTACTACTCACACAGTATGTATATGAACTAGATACACATGGCACATACAAGACGTGTATAGGATTAATATTTTTTTTTTAATGGAAGCTAACTTCATCCCCGCTGTCAACTCCTTCTTTCTTTCTTTTTTTTTCTTAAATTCTTTTCTCTTAAAAAGATATTAGGCATACATATGAATCATGATGTTATGGCAGACAACTAGTTTAGTAAACTATTATTTGTAGATGGTGTCCAGTAAAAAAAGAGAGGTTAGAGTATACCTTTTGCGGTGATCCTATATGATTGAGGTAAATAGAGGCGGATATTCAAAACTCGTGCAATGACTGTGAGTACGTGCTTTTGATCGCAAAGTAAAAAAAATCATCGATTCCAATTTTAGCTTTACGGTAGAACTTGTGCATGATAACGTGTTTAAGGAGATTTACAGATGAAACAAGGAAAGATAAGAGGAAGGAGAAGAATAATCTTATTAGGAGATTAGGGTTGAAACATTACATAGTTTCCTTTATATACAACCCTAAGAATCTAGTTGGACCGCACATCTGTAGAAAATATTAATAGGATAATATAAATATTTTTATCAAAGATCTTTCTAATTTAAATGTAGTGTCTATGTAATACAAATACTTCATTTTTATCAACACAGAATGACTAGACCGAATCTAGTGTTAAAGTACATGGTTGTATAATAAGAAATGGAAGATCAGTGCTTTGTGTATTAGGGTAAAATAAGTATAGGGATGGGGTAGGGAAAAACAATTGGTTAACTAAGAGTATAATGGGCGTGCTGCGATAAAAATTTCTCCACATAACTGGGCCCATGCATGTAGCCGCATCTGTGGCACCACCTCAAGACCCCTTAGCACCTTATAAGGCTAGAAAAGATTACGAATCTTATTAAGAGGGATAATATTTTGTTTACAAATAAATAAATTCCAATAGGTTCCAGATAATGATAAAAACACTCATATTTTTAACCCGTGGTGATCCATAGAAAAAGTAGGAACAAGATCATTGCTTCAGAGAATGATGATGAAAATTGGATTTCTGATTTTAACTCAACTAAGAACAAGTTGGTATGTCATTTTCAAAATATTGTTTTCATGGATACTACTGGTAATGCTAATTCAAAACACTGCGATTTTCAATAGGGAGGACGACAACGCTCTTACTAAAGTACCAACGACTAATGGGATTTTTCAAGTTCTTAAGAATGGGTTCTTTGGTCACTGCTGAAACAGATAGATATCTAGAATTGCATAACAATAAATACTGGAATATTGAAGGTAATGAAGTGACCGAGCAGACTCGGGATTGTTTTTGTTTCACGAGATTATTACCAAGTTTGAATCGGGCGCTCATTGCTTTGGTTCCTAAAGTTAAAAACCCAAAAAAGCCTACTAACGTTAAACCCAATTCTCTCTTGTAATGTGATATAAATATTATTGAAAAGATTATAACATGCAGATTAAGTCTTTTTCCCGACTCTCTTACTGATAAAACTTAAAATTTTATTTAAGGGAAGACAAGTTATTGACAATGTGGTTGCTGCTAAGGAACTGTTGCACTAAATGAACAACTCTAGTTCCATTATCGTCTCCTTCACTCTTAACCTTGACATGAGAACAACTTATGGCATAGTTGATTGAGAATTTTTAAGCAATGTTCTCACATCTATGAAATTTATGGAAATATTCATGCTTTGATCATAAAATGCGTCTCTACTGCTACTTTTTCTATTATTTTCAATGGTTAGCATGAAGGAAATATCATCAGTGATAAGGATTGACAACAAGGATGTCCCTTGTCTCTTTATTTATTTACATTGTGCTTCCGAAGTCTTTCGAAGATTTTAAAGAAGATGGAGTTGTATGTGTTATAGGATTGCTCGGTTCAACCCACTGGCATTGGTATATCAAGTCAGTTTCACATTTAGATTCAAAAACACATTCTTGATTTAGTTTACTTAAGTCAGTTTAAGACTAGATTAGGTTTAAACGCATTCTTGTCGGACTAGATTAGTTTTCTACAAAGACATCTATGGAGAACTTAATTTAAGGTTAGTAACAAATATTTGATTCTCTTATTTATTCAACCTCTCTGTCTATTGAAACAAATGCTCACTCTATGGAACAATTCCTATGATAGTAAATATAGGTTTATGTATACACTCAAGGATATTCGAGCCCAAGACTTTAGCGATAATGAACTTTGTCCCTAGAAAGGTCATCATATTGTAGTGACTGAAAATATAAACCCAACGAGCCAAGAATCACTCAATTCCGAGTTATAAGTTTATAACGAAGAAGTTATGAGTGATTTATTAAAGCAATACTCATAATGTATGAATAAGGTTGATTTAGTCAATAGAAAATTATAAACGAACTTTTTGCAACAGTTCGCGAACTGAAATTGTAGATACATGAATAACAACCTATTTTAGTCAAGTATTTGGAGTTTCCTTTCCTAGACAAGGTAACTTTGTTTCCAAGCAACCTAGCCTTGATCATCCACTATTAAAAGCGGTTTCATGTAATCACCCAAACCATCCCATTAAAATTTTCTATGTGAGTTTCATAAATTGGTTTTCTACATCTTTGTTCTTCATGAACAAGAGTGAGATTGTGAAGACTTTACTTGGGGATCGTAAAGCACATGTGAAAAAGTGGGGGCACAACAACCTCACCCAATATTTCGCTTAGCAATCAGTATGGACTAACTCAAATATACTTTTAAGAGAATCAACTAGACAGTCAGACTCAATCTTAATAAAAAGTATATCAAAGAATTATATCTCAATTTCTCAATTCAATCCTCACTCAAACAAATAGAAATATGCGAGCCTTATTGAATACAAGAGAAATAACTTGAACGGTACCAAAGACCAATGTTCAAAGATCAATCAATTTCAATCAACAACCAAAGGTTGGATTTACCAATTGATCGATTCAACGCACAACCTGTGATATTTCAATTATATAACAAAATATAATGCGGAAAAGAAATAACACAGACACCAGAAGTTTTGTTAACGAGGAAACCGCAAATGCAGAAAAACCCCGGGACCTAGTCCAGATTGAACATGATGTAATTTTGAAGTTGTAGTAAAAATGATTCGAACTCTAAGACTTGTGAATATTCGAGTTTTTAAATTTAATAAAAATATACAATAATATTACAAATGGTGCAAGAGGTACTGGAACTAAGGATTCGGCCAATCTTCATAACATAAGGTTCAATTATTTATTCTCAACAATTTTAGCTCAAGAAATGTAAACATGGACTCTTATTTTTGCCAAGGTAGATTCTAAAAACATTAGTTATAAATTGTAAGCATGGGACATCAAACATCTAAGAAAGCATGACCCATCTAATAAAATAATAACTAATTAATCAAAATCATATTTCAATTAATATTAGTGCAAGAGTCATAAAAAAGAATAAAATAAATTTACCCATGTATGAAGTTCGGCCTCCTCCGTCGTCCCAGTGTTGGGGTTTAACTCATCATGTCGAAAACACACTCAAAATATGTATTCATGGATCAAAAAGTGTTTACAAGAAGAGAAAATAATGAAACAGGAAATCTACAACAGCAAAGGTGCGTTACAGACCGACTGTTTCAACTCTCAACTGTTATGATGAAGATAATCGTTACAAATCTGAAGATAAATGTTGCAGAAGAGGATGAAGAAACTGTTACAACGAAGATAAATGTTGCAAACCAGTTGAAGAAACTGTTACAAACAGTTGAAGAAACCGTTACGACGGATGAAGAAACCGTCGTTGTTTCCCTGTTCTTCACGAGCAGCAGCAGCAACAACAACAGAGTTCTGAAAACTCTTGATTCACGCCTCCTTAGCTCTCCTCTCGACCCAAAACTCTCGACACCGCTTCCTTGTACCTCTAGAAATCTATTTATACTCCTAAGCCTCATTTAATCACGCCATATCTCCCAAATAATCTTCATTTATCACTATTATTCTCTACGGCAAAAATTTCCATTTTTTGATCTTCCACGCGTTCTCAGCTGTCAACCTTCCTTATTTATCTTCTTCTAGCATCTCTGTGGTGCAACACACTTGAAACTCATGCATTACACGCCTCAAACTCGTGTCAAATTCACTTGAACCCGTGAAAACTTGTATCCACTGTTTTGGATTGAAACACGTTATTAAGCCAATTTATATCGGAAACAACACCCATACTAGCTTCTTATATCCTCTAGGAACAATCCCAACCAATTCCAGCCCTTTAATCTACCCAAAATTACTCCAAAAATCCGACTGAAAATCTGCCAGTGAAAGGGAATATTTTCCCGCCAAAAATATTTTTTGAATTTGGGAAGAAAGTCACCCCTTATCCATGGTCGCCCCTTATCCATTGCTGGAGTCCGAATAACACTTGTCCCTTGGGGTGCCTTTAGTAATTTTTCTGTGGTGTTTTCAACACTTTTTTCGGGGTTCCTCCGGTGCATTTCTGGGGTGCCTTTAGTGCTTTATCCTGGGGTGTAAAACACCAGTTTTCGAGCCAATTTTGCCGCAAGAGCTTATTCCCTAGAAAAGACTTAAAACAACTTTATTAGAAATAAAATGAGTCCTAGATAATGTAGTTATGGGTGAAAATGCATCACACTTACGTGCTTATCAAATTCCCCACACTTACATTTTGCTAGTCCTCGAGCAAAACCTCAAGACCCGCTCAACAGCTGGTCATTTGTGTAACACCAAGAGAGACCCGCTCAACAGCTGGTCATTTGCGTAACACCAAGAGAGACCCGCTCAACAACTGGTCATGTGAATCAAAAGAATAGACCCGCTCAACAGCTGGTCATTTGTGTAACATAGAGAAAGACCCGCTCAACAGCTGGTCATAAGAAAACAAAAATAATAGACCCGCTCCACAGCTGGTCATATTTATTATTATTTTATATATATATATTTTATTTATTTATTTAGACCCGCTCCACAGCTGGTCATAATATACCTTCAAACCTACAATAGACCCGCTCAACAGCTGGTCATAAATTGCAAGAAATTTCCTGGAAAAAAAACAAAAAAAAGTAAAAAGTTAACCACTCCCCCACACTTAAACATTACATTGTCCTCAATGTAATTGAGTCATCCAACGTAAAAATTAAGATGGGAAATTCATAATATGCGAAATAAACAAATAAAAATAAAACAAGAAAATAGAATTACCTACTGGAATATACATAAAGGATCTCCATAAACTAATAACCTGAAAATTTGGGGATCAACCCAATATACAATATTTACAAATGACAGCTTCACTCTTATGTCATGATTCCCTAAAGAAGGTGAAACTATCAAAAAGAAAAAGTCACCCCCAAACTTGGTTTTTACTTCGCAAGGAAGTACATAAAGAACATAATATGGGGATACCCTTTGGACTGGAGAAATATCAATTGGCTCATGCACGGTATCAAGAATAGGAAAGTCCTCTTCGTATTTGGATGCAAAATGATCCAACAAAACCTTAGAAGCACACAATTCTAACCCTAAATTAGGTAACTTTTGGAAGTCTAGGGGTCTAGAAACAAACTCTAAGTCGGGTGAATGATCTTGTGGGATAGATTCATCTATGGAATTAGGCAAATCATCCACACAAGCATCCACAAGGTCATCTATATCATCTGTCTGGAACAGAGAGTCACTACAAGATTCATCATCATCAGCATATAATTTTTGGCATTCTAGAACTCTCAATCTTAGTTCCAAACTAAGTGGTGTGTGTTTGTAATACTTCTCATATATAGTTAGAGGTGATTCTTCACTTACCATTTGTGGAGCAAAAACTCCATACCGTTGCCTATGCATATATTCACCAAGAGTTATTTTAGATGACATCTCCTGATAATGAGAATTTCTATGCTTATAGTCTCATAACGTCATCTCAGGTGGCGTCTCCTGAAAAGGATTCATCACCCCGAAAATACAAACTACAGAGGAATTCTACACAATCACAAACAAGGCTGACTCGACCAAATCAAACCTATTGAATCTAGCAAACAAAAAGCATGATGGCTCCCTTAGATTGTTTCTAGACCAGCTTCTATTCCTCCAAAAGGAAACTAGGTATCGTTTTAGCAAACCTCTCTAGATCGATCCGAATAAAGTGAGTCGAAGAGAAGTAGGGGAAGCTCAAAGGAGCTTTGATACCCCCACCTCTTTGGCAACATTTCCCGTTAGGGCTCTAGTCAACTCACAGTAATCTTCCTGAACTTTTGAGTTAAGCTAATAAGATACCCAATACTTCTCTTTGAATGACTTTCCTACAAGCTCGTTACCCTATCGGTCTCGTTCTATCAGTATTTTAAGCTTGGGTTAGCATAGGTTATGTGTTCCTAAGGCGGGCAAGAAGAGAACGGTGATGAAATCCGAACCCTTATCTTGTATGGCCTGGCCTTGCCCTTTACTAGGAAATTAAAGTCCGTATTCAAAACCTCAACATATATGCACCTTAAGGAAGACAGTAAACCCGCTGACAGGGGATTCGCGGGTGTTTAGAAGCTTACCTCCCGTACCAGACGGGCGATGAAACGGTTGTAGTCGACTCGGGCCACTGACTCCCGTGTCAGTGTACGAACCCGAGGGGCCGAGACGATATCGTAATCGTCGTCCTTTCCTGCAAACAGTTTATATTTAAAATTTTACCCTTCCGTAGGGTTTTAAAATAAATAAATAATAATGTCCAAGTCAAAAGTCCAAAAATAAAAAGGTTCAAAAATAAAATTTACAAAAATAAAGTCCTATTTACAATTTTTAAAAATGAAATCTAAAAATATAAATAAAATCTAATTAAAAAAAATAAATAAAAAATAAAATAAAATATCTTCGTCTTTTCTCCGTTCTTTTCGCTTTGTCAAGCTTTTAATCCCCTAGGTCTTTGTCTCCAATTCCTCTTTGATTCAAAACCTGCAACAAAAAGACAAATACCCAAGAAACGTAAAAAGAACAAAAGAATAAAAATCTAAAAACAAATCCGCGTCGGCGGCGCCAAAAATTGATGTGATTTCAACTTTGTTGTAGTAGTGGTAAATATGATTCGAACTCTAAGACTTGTGAATATTCAAGTTTTTAAATTTAATAAAAATATACAATAATATTACAAATGGTGAAAGAGGTACTGGAACTAAGGATTCGGCCAATTTTCATAACATAAGGTTCAATTATTTATTCTCAACAATTTTAGCTCAAGAAATGTAAACATGGACTCTTATTTTTGCCAAGGTAGATTCTAAAAACATTAGTTATAAATCGTAAGCATGGGACATCAAACATCTAAGCAAGCATGACCCATCTAATAAAATAATAACTAATTAATCAAAATCATATTTCAATTAATATTAGTGCAAGAGTCATAAAAAAGAATAAAATAAATTTACCCATGTATGAAGTTCGGCCTTCTCCGTCGTCCCAGTGTTGGGGTTTAACTCATCATGTCGAAAACACACTCAAAATATGTATTCATGGCTCAAAAAGTGTTTACAAGAAGAGAAAATAATGAAACAGGAAATCTACAACAGCAAAGGTGCGTTACAGACCGACTGTTTCAACTCTCAACTATTATGATGAAGATAATCGTTACAAATCTGAAGATAAATGTTGCAGAAGAGGATGAAGAAACTGTTACAACGAAGATAAATGTTGCAAACCAGTTGAAGAAACTGTTACAACCAGTTGAAGAAACCGTTACGACGGATGAAGAAACCGTCGTTGTTTCCCTGTTCTTCACGAGCAACAGCAGCAGCAACAACAGAGTTCTGAAAACTCTTGATTCACGCCTCCTGAGCTCTCCTCTCGACCCCAAACTCTCGACACCCCTTCGTTGTACCTCTAGAAATCTATTTATACTCCTAAGCCTCATTTAATCACGCCATATCTCCCAAATAATCTTCATTTATCACTATTATTCTCTACGGCCAAATTTTCCATTTTTTGATCTTCCACGCGTTCTCAGCTGTCAACCTTCCTTATTTATCTTCTTCTAGCATCTCTGTAGTGCAACACACTCGAAACTCATGCATTACACGCCTCAAACTCATGTCAAGTTCACTTGAACCCGTGAAAACTTGTGTCCACTGTTTTTGATTGAACACGTTATTAAGCCAATTTATATCGGAAACAACACCCATACTAGCTTCTTATATCCTCTAGGAACAATCCCAACCAATTCCAGCCCTTTAATCTACCCAAAATTACTCCAAAAATCCGACTGAAAATCTGCCAGTGAAAGGGAATATTTTCCCGCCAAAAATATTTTTTGAATTTGGGAAGAAAGTCACCCCTTATCCATGGTCGCCCCTTATCCGTTGCTGGAGTCCGAATAACACTTGTCCCTTGGGGTGCCTTTAGTAATTTTTCTGTGGTGTTTTCAACACTTTTTTCGGGGTTCCTCCGGTGCATTTATGGGGTGCCTTTAGTACTTTATCCTGGGGTGTAAAACACCACTTTTCGAGCCAATTTTTGCCGCAAGAGCTTATTCCCTAGAAAAGACTTAAAACAACTTTATTAGAAATAAAATTAGTCCTAGATAATGTAGTTATGGGTGAAAATGCGTCACACTTAAGTGCTTATCAGAACACACATTGTATTAAGCCGCTACAGACACTAGCCTACTACAAACTAACTTCGGTCTGGACTGTAGTTGAACCACAATCAATCTCACATTGATCCAAGGTACAGTTGCGCTCCTTACGTCTTTGATCCCAACAGGATACTACGCACTTGATTCCTTTGCTGATCTCACCCACAACTAAGAGTTTCTACGACCCAAAGTCGAAGACTTTAATAAACAAATCTGTCTCACACAGAAAAGTCTAGAGGAATAGATAAATCTATCTCCCACAGAAATACCTACGAGTTTTGTTTCATCTTTTGATAAATTAAGGTGAACAGGAACCAATCGATAACCCAGACTTATATTCCCGAAGAACAGCCTAGAATTATCAATCTTCTCACAATAATCTTAATCGACTAGCGAAACAAGATATCGCGGAATCACAAACGATGAGACGAAGGTGTTTGTGACTACTTTTCTATCTTGCATATCGGACAAAATAATCTCAAGCCAATCTTACGATTGTACTCAAATACGATAGAAACAACAATATCAGTTCACGCAACTACATAGAAAATAGTTGGGTCTGGCTTCACAATCCCAATGAAGTCTTCAAGTCATTAACCTACAGGGTCTCGATAGAAACCTAAGGTCAAAGGAGAATCGACTCTAGCTTATACAACTAGTATCACACAGGAGGTGTGGGGATTAGGTTTCCCAGTTGCTAGAGTTATCCTTTATATAGTCTCCAAATCAGGGTTTGCAATCTAAGTTACCTTGGTAACAAAGCATTAAATATTCACCGTTAGATGAAAACCTGATTCCATTCAAGCTAATATCTTTCAACCGTTAGATCGAACTTAGCTTTTCATACACAAATGAAATGCACGTTCATTTAGGTTTGGGTAACCGTACCTACACGTGTACACCTAGTTGGTTCAACAATAGTTAACCAATGGTTAGCCATATGAGCACTTTCATATCAACCATATTCATCTTCATCATAACTAGTTCAAATGACTTAAAAGAACTAATTAGAGAGTTGTTCAATTGCTTAGATCTCATAGAAGTATACAAGACATAATCGAAGCAAAAACAATTTTGATTCACTCGAATCGATTCATGAATATTATAGCCACGATTTGCAAATATGGATTCCTTAATTTATAAATGTCTTAGTTCACGAATAAACCATTTTTAGAAAATAACCCACTTAAGTACGCATACTTAAGTACCCGGATTGAGCTTGTTTTCAGTTCACAAACTCCAACAGCAATTCACGGGATGTGAACTTCCGACAGTGCGCGTACAGGTACACGGACTTAGCTCCGGTCATCCTAAACCAGTAAAGTACGCATACTTTGCTTCAAGGATTTTGGACTTACACAAGTATGAGTTCACATACAATGTTTATATCCATTCAAGGTTATATATTCTAAACTCTCATTTCAATCATTGAAACATTCTTAGAGGATGTTATATAGTTGTTATTCACAAACTGTTTTTCATCAAAGTGATTTTAAAGAGATTGAAATGTTCAACATGACTTTCGTCACGAGTAAAGATGAACATGGCCAAAGCGAAAGCTTACCAACACATATTTCGAGAAATAGATAAGCGAGATAAACTCGGCTCAAAATAGCAAATGTGTATAATCGAAGTCTATATAGCAATACGACTTTTGTCTCAAGATAGGAGATAGAGTAGATAGACTTTTGAGTGATAGATAAGTTCAAGTCTCCACATACCTTTTTGTCGATGAAGTTCCACCTGTTCCTTGAGTAGTTCTTCGTCTTTGTATGATGAACGCCGTGGAGTCTATAGAGCTCAATTACACTTACTATCCTAGTCCGAGACTTAGCTATAAGTAGACTAGAAATCAAGACTTATAGTTTTGACAACTAAACTTGACAAACAAGCTTGAGATAGCAACACTTGCGAGTTTGACCGAGCAGCGCTCTAACAATCTCCCTCTTTGTCAATTTTAGTGACAAAACTATCAATACACATGGAATACAAAATAAATAAACTTTGCAACTTCTCACCCACATGCTTGATCTCCTTGGTTCTTCAACATTACTCGAAATCTTCGTCACTTCCAAGTACTCCAATGATTCCAAAGATATTAAATTCAGCATCACCGTTGTTGAAGATCCGTAGCCATAACAATGAGAAAACAATAGCTCTCAATCATTGTTACACAGTGTCATAGTATTATTACACAGCATCAAAGTTCAATTGTATCACAACTTCGACAACAATACTATGGTGATATGTATCACCCCCCCTTAGTCAATACTCCATCTCACATGGAAACCACTCCCCCTTACATAATGATCCGAAAACCATATGTATTTGTAGTGTGAACTACACATTAATTCTCCCCCTTTTTGTCAATAAAATTGGCAAAGGTACGAAAACTAGTGGGATCCTAATGAAATTTCCATAGAGACACTTCATGACCAAAAGAAAGTACATACCAACTTTTTAGATGCAATCATATAGCCGAAACTAAATGTATTCATCAAGGAGTTTATAAAGATATAAGATAACCCCTATAATATTCCACAACTGCACTCCCCACAAAGATTTGGCAATTAAGCACAAGTTCAATTAAGAACTCTCCCCCATAAAATCTCATTCCCGAAAGAACAACAAGAGCGACCTTACTTTCACAAGAAAGAAGGATTTCTTTGGACATTAACAAACTACATAAGAATATGAATTTGTATCAAAAAAAACTTAATTAAATTAACCACAAGCTAACCTATGATTAATTTAATCGGAAATGCTCACATAAGAGAACTTACGGAGCCGCACAGTATATAACATAAGAATATGGATCAGGGAAGATCAATACTGCGGAATAAACAAAGATTCATTCTATTCTTTATCACCATTTTCACAATGACATATAATAGACTTAATCTTTGTAAATAAAAACTCATCATATCTTCCATCAATATTTGCATAATGACATAATAGGTTTATCTTTTGTTTGTCAAAAGTTCATTCGATCTTTTATCAATACTTGCATACCGACATATGAAAGACTTAACTTTTGACCACGTATGGGACAAACATAGTTCACGGACGCAAACACACATATCCCATAACAAGTTGCAATATATAAAACCATAAAGATTAATACTGCAAAAACAATCTTTGCCCTTAAAAGGTAGAATCAATCTTTTTCATACGGATTTACACCAAGAATAGCTACCAAAGGTGTACAAAAAGATTTTATTAACAAAGAAGAACATACAAAGTCATTAACGACCATGCACCATAGTTCACATAAGATGATTGTGAACATTCAAGAATCTCATAGCAATGCGTACTACTACCCATTCTTGAACTTCCTTCTTTGTGATTCACCAACAACATTCTTGTAAAAGCTACAAATGAGCTTATATGAGTAGTACTCCAATAATCCAAGTGACCAAGTCCAAGAGAAGTAGAACAAGTGCGATGAAACAGAGCAAAACACTCAAAAACAAGAGACAGGACAAAGACCAATCTTAACTCATCCAAATTCAAGACTTATCATCTCCATTTTGAAGGGAATTCAAAAATAAATAGAATGCAAAAAGAATGAGGTAATTCTGAGTTCGGACGAAGAAGTTACGGCCAAAACAAGTTTACCGAATATCGACGTCTACGGTCAAGTATGCATACCGGTTTGCAAACGAATTTTCATGACCTGGAGCAGTATGCAAACGGGTATGCGTACTAAAATCCCTGGATTTTGATTTTAAATGATGGTATGCATACCTGGTATGTGTACCATGAAGTCCAAACATCCCGAACTACTATTTTCAAACCTAAACATTTAAGAACCTTAAACACAAATCAAGTTAGGTAGAAATGAACTATAAGCAAGGTACATGGATCATTATAAGTACTCTAAGCAAATAAAAACACAAATCTTGCTCAATTTTATAGACATACCTTTTTAGAAGAATCCAATCGAATTCTACATCCTTACCGAACATAATATGTGCTCCCTAATTCTCGTGCTTCCCTCACTGTATACATAGCAGAGCATTCCTTGGTGAGGATGCACTAACAACACACTCAAGTTGTGTTGAGGTGAGCAATGTCTTGCTCACCACAAGTAACTTTTGGATTATCATGAAAGAGATCGCTTTTAGAACCTTTCACATTCAAATCCATCTTTCCAAAGAACTTTTTAAGTTCCAACATCATGGATACTTCCTTCTCCATAGTCATGGAATTTTCAGGGAGATCATTCCTTTTCACACTCAAAACATCATTGACTTTCTTTGGTATCCACTTCTGAGTGCGTTTAGGAACAATTGGAACCTTCTTCCCATTACTCTCTTCTAGAATTCTCGGAAGAGAATCGGATTGACCATTCTTTTGCAAGTTAGTCTTTCTCCAACTGGGAGCATCGGTTCTTGTATTCGCCTTTACAAAGTTATCCTTTTGATAACCATTACAATTGTCAAAAGGATTCGTATGACGTTTATAGGCAAATCTAGGTTTATCACAGCACTGATTCATTTGCCTAAAGGTTGGAAAGTTACAAACTGTAACGTTAAGGGGATTAGTCTTAACATATAATCTTGGTTTCACAACTTCTTGTGATGCCCTAAAAAGAACATCATGAAGTTTCTCATTCCTTATACGGAAACGACATCTCCTTTCCAGGTGACCTTTATTTCCGCAATAGTGGCAACCATAAGGAATGTTCTTACCTCGATCCGTGTGTGCTGACTTTGGAGGTTGATATACTTTGCTCTTTTGAACCTTAACTTCCGGTGAAGGTATTTCACTTTTGCCATCAGTTGAAACCTTTTGTTGAGAAGAATCACTAGCCTTGATGAATTTTACCTCTTTGCTAGTACTTGGAGCATCTATTCCCTTATAACCCAATCCTCGTGTATCACGATGATTTTTACTCTCTCCTAGCATAGTAGTTAATTTGCTTGAACTAGTATTGAACTTTTTCAAGTCATCTTCCAACATCTTGATTTTATCAAGAGCAGCAGCTAAATCAGCCTCAAGGCGTTTTTCTCGAGCGAAATACGAGCCTTCTCTGTCATCAAAACTTGCTCGCTGGGAGTTAATCCTTGCTTCAATTTCTGCAAATTTCTCTTCTAACAAGAAATATTTTTGATAAACACGATCATATTCAAGTGACTTTCTACTCAGGTTTTCCTCGGTATCTTTGAGGATCGATTCGCAAGAGCGATTCCAATCATAAAGACCTCCGTAAATCCTTTTCAATTTCTTGTTTTCTCGACAGAAAGGAGTCAAAAGAGGTGTGACATGAGAAGTTGTAATCTTCTTCATTTTCAATGAATCCAAAAACTTAACATACTCTGAGACTTCCTCATCAACATCTCTATCAATATCTGAATCACCTTCATTAGAAAGTTCATCCAACTGTTCTTCTAGGCGTATTTCCCAATCAACAGTTTCTACATTCAGAGAATGTTTAGTTATTGACTTAGATGTGACAGTTCTCTCAGGTGAATTCAAGCTTTGAATATCATCTGGTAATTTCTGACCTGGTACGTTATTAGAGATAGGCTCGCCCATAATAATCAGATTGCTACAAATACATACTTATGAGGTCTTTAACGTGTTTTCCTGCTCTGATACCAATTGAAAAAGTGGGGGTACAACAACCTCACCAAATATTTCGCTTAGCAATCTGTATAGACTAACTCCAATATACTTTTAAGAGAATCAACTAGAAAGTCAGACTCAATCTTAATAAAAAGTATATTAAAGAGTTATATCTCAATTTCTCAATTCAATCCTCACTCAAACAAATAGAAATATGCGAGCCTGATTGAATACAAGAGAAATAACTTGAATGGTACCAAAGACCAATGTTCAAGGATAAATCAATTTCAATCAACAACCAAAGGTTGGATTTACCAATTGATCGATTCAACGCACAACCTGTGATATTTCAATTATATAACAAAATATAATGCGGAAAAGAAATAACACAGACACCAGAAGTTTTGTTAACGAGGAAACCGCAAATGCAGAAAAGCCACGGGACCTAGTCCAGATTGAACACACACTGTATTAAGCCGCTACAGACACTAGCCTACTACAAACTAACTTCGGTCTGGACTGTAGTTGAACCCCAATCAATCTCACATTGATCCAAGGTACAGTTGCGCTCCTTACGTCTTTGATCCCGGCAGGATACTATGCACTTGATTCCCTTAGATGATCTCACCCACAACTAAGAGTTGTTACGACCCAAAGTCGAAGACTTTAATAAACAAATTTGTCTCACACAGAAAAGTCTACAGGAATAGATAAATCTGTCTCCCACAGAAATACCTACGAGTTTTGTTCCATCTTTTGATAAATCAAGGTGAACAGGAACCAATCGATAACCCAGACTTATATTCCTGAAGAATAGCTTAGAATTATCAATCACCTCACAAATAATCTTAATCGACTAGTGAAATAAGATATTGCGGAATCACAAATGATGAGACAAAGGTGTTTGTTACTACTTTTCTATCTTTCCTATCGTAGAAATTAATCTCCGATAAAAACAGCAAGATCAGATCATACAACTACAGAGAAAATAGTTGGGTCTGGCTTCACAATCCCAATGAAGTCTTCAAGTCGTTAACCTACAGGGTCTCAATAGAAACCTAAGGTTAAAGGAGAATCGACTCTAGCTTATACAACTAGTATCACACAGGTCGTGTGGGGATTAGGTTTCCCAGTTGCTAGAGTTATCCTTTATATAGTCTCCAAATCAGGGTTTGCAATCTAAGTTACCTTGGTAACAAAGCATTAAATATTCACCGTTAGATAAAAACCTGATTAGATTCAAGCTAATATCTTTCAACCGTTAGATCGAACTTAGCTTGTCATACACAAATGAAATGCACGTTCATTTAGGTTTGGGTAACCATACCTAAACGTGTACACCTAGTTGGGTCAACAATAGTTAATCAATGGTTAGCCATATGAGCACTTTCATATCAACCTTATTCATCTTCATCATAACTAGTTCAAATGACTCAAAAGAACTAGTTAGAGAGTTTTTCAATTGCTTAGATCTCATAGAAGTATACAAGACACAATCGAAGCAAAAACGATTTTAATTCACTCAAATCGATTCATGAACATTATAGCCACGGTTTGCAAATATGAAATCCTTAATTTATAAATGTCTTAGTTCACGAATAAACCGTTTTTAGAAAATAACCCACTTAAGTATGCATACGGGTATGCATATTCAAGTACTCGGATTTAGCTTGTTTTCAGTTCACAAACTCCAGCAGAAATTCACGGGATGTGAACTTCCGACAGTACACATACAGGTACGCGGACTTAGCTCCGGTCATCCTAAACCAGTAAAGTACGCATACTTTTGTTCAAGGAATTTGGACTTACACAAGTATGAGTTCACATACAATGTTTATATCTATTCAAGGTTATATATTCTAAACTCTCATTTCAATCATTGAAACATTCTTAGAGGATGTTATATAGTTGTTATTCACAAACTATTTTTCATCAAAGCGATTTTCAAGAGATTGAAATGTTCAACATGACTTTCGTCATGAGTAAAGATGAACTTGGCCAAAGCGAAAGCTTACCAACACATATTTCGAGAAATAGATAAGCGAGATAAACTCGGCTCGAAATAGCAAATGTGTATAATCGAAGTCTATATAGCAATACGACTTTTGTCTCAAGATAGGAGATAGAGTAGATAGACTTTTGAGTGATAGATAAGTTCAAGTCTCCACATACCTTTTTGTCGATGAAGTTCCACCTGTTCCTTGAGTAGTTCTTCGTTTTTGTATGATGAACGCCGTGGAGTCTAGAGCTCAACTACACTTACTATCCTAGTCCGAGACTTAGCTATAAGTAGACTAGAAATCAAGACTTATAGTTTTGACAACTAAACTTTACAAACAAGCTTGAGATAGCAACACTTGCGAGCAGTGCTCTAACAACATGGAATCTATCTTCTTTAGTAGTTTCGGAACCTGTATCTAGGTGATTTTCACAAAACCCAGAGTTTATAGATCAAGATATCTCTATATTATTTCTAGGTGATTTTGTAAGGGAGAATTAATTAGGTTACATAACGTGTAAACCCTAATTGTTGAGGGGCATCTTCTGAAGAGAATTAACGTTCCACTAGATGATTTTCAGGAGTATCTTCTAAGGAGGATTATCGTTATGCTAGAAGATTTACAAGAGCAATTCTTAAAGAAAATCAGTGTTCTGCTAGAAGTTTTAAGGTGCATGAATACAACTCAAGCGGGTATTACATCTAGTCCGAAATCTGGTAGTAGGTAATTGGTGTAAAAAGCTTAAATCAATGTGTTTTCAATCTAGACTAGGTCCTAGGTTTTTATACAAGATTGTAGTTTCCTCGTTAATAAAGGAAATTAATATATACAGACCTATAGATTTTTCAAAAAATATATCCCAAATACTCTTTCCTCTACCTTCTTCCTCCTTTACACCTTCATTATGATCCAAAAATAAATAAATGACACACATCATAGATCAAAGCTCTAGGCATTAATCAATTAACATGTTAAAACTCTAACTGAATCTAAACCTGATAAGCAGCAGTAGCAACTCCAAAGAGGAATTTAGTTGGAAAGTCATCCCTGAATAGGATTTGTATGCTCACATTATGCTCTGTGGGACCAATTAGCAATTTGACAAGAAAAGGGAAGATAAAAGGGTACATTAAATGACTTGAGAAGATCATTCCCTAATCAGTCACCCGATTATTTGATAAGAAGACCCTTTCCAATTTTTTAAAAATTTTCTTTAAGGTTTGATAATTTATTTTCTTTTGAAAGGACTTTCGAAGAATCGAAGGTTTATATATGATGATATGTAGTTGGCTAACAAACTAGAAACTCACGTTGAAAATATTGCGAGTAGGACTAAAACTTCCATCAAATCATATTTATTTCCTTTTCCCTTGACAAGTTCCACCAAATATTCACCTTTTCTGTGTTGGGACAATGATACCTTTGTGTACCAAACCAACTGTCCGGGTTCAGAGCCATCTGCGTGCGAACCCTGCAAAAGTATATTTGCCAAAACGAGAAACACTTGATCTCTCAGATTACTCCATGAACCTTACTACGATCTATGATGAGAAGAGGAGAAAGAGAACCACATAGATGCAAACACAAACAAAAACAATAAGTAAAGTACTCACAGAGTTAACGTGGTTCGGAAATATGCATACGTCCACGGAGACGGCTACGACTTTTTTGTTCATTATAGAATCAACAACTAAGAATTACACATCTTATTGATTGACCAAATCAGTCCATCGACTCACCACAATGTAACAGAAAACAAGAACTCTCACAAACTCCCTATAAATCTAAAGTAGTGTCTTCACCCATATGACATAATGTTTACCATATTATCTACCACAACGAGGACCTCCTTCTGATCGAAGGTCTCCTCTGGAACGAGATGATCTTCTCTGCACACTCTGATGTAAATTATTCATGGATGCCTTATGCTCAACATCAATAATTTATTCCAGCACCTCCAAGATGATCTTCTCCATGACGATAAAATCTTTGTAAAAAAAATCTCCCCCTAGACGATATCTTACCAACAGTGTAAAAGCCAAAGAGTTCAGAGTAACTTGAGATAAGACCAATTCATATTTTTTTTGTGAGCTTTGAAGTATACTGTTACAACGGTATGTTACTATATATTATTTTTTTTTCAAAATTAGAAATTTATTGATTAAACAAAAGAATACAACCGAAGGGAATGACTGAATAGAAAAGAAAAAACCAGGCTAAAGCAGACAACATGTCTCAAGCCCAAGAAAGAAAAACATAAAACATAGGCTTAAAGTAGACTACATGTCTCAAGCCCATTTAAAGAATGTGTTCTAAGTAGCTAGTATCCTTTACTGAAACCTATAATAGATTGTGTCAGGGAATTCCATCATGTGCATAGCTACTGGCCTTTCAGTGAATGTCATTACCTGTCCTTTACTAGTAATGAATTCCATCTTGTGCATAGCTTCTACCCGTGGTAAGATCATAGTGTCGTCACTGTCATCATCTAGTAATGGTGGTTCAAACAACTTCAAGTATTCGGCATTTATAACCGAGTACATTCCTAGATAAGGTGGCAGATCCAGACGAAAGGAATTGTCACCAATCTGATCGAGAATACGAAATGGCCCATACCTCAAATGCTTCAACTTCTTACCTTCCCCCTTCAGTCGTTCCTTACCTAATTTTAACCATACCAGGTCACCAACACCGAAATTATAAGGCAAAAGATGTTTGTCATGCTTTGTTTTGTATTTGGCTTGTGACTTCTTTAATTGTGCTTCAACGGTTGCATGAATCTGAGATATCTTCTCCAAGAAATTTTGTGCCTTTTGCCATTCACTTCCTTCCTTTCCCCCCATTGAGGTGTCATTAGAAAATACTAGATCGAAAGGACTAGGTGGTAAGTAACCATAACACGTCTCAAAAGGAGATTTTCCCGAAGAACTATGAACTGCTCTATTGAATGCAAATTGTAGATATGGTAAATTCTCATCCCAAGTTTTAGGATGCTTAGAATTATATCCCCTTAACATGTGAACCATAGTCCTGTTGACCACTTCTGTTTGTCCGTCTGTTTGTGGATGAAAAGCTGTACTCTTCTTCAACCTAGTGTCCATCATCTTCCATAAATAATCCTAAAAATGACTAAGGAATCGACTATCCCTATCAGAAATAATCGAAGTAGGTAAACCAAAATGCTTCCACACATGCTCAAAGAAGAGCTTTGCTGCACCGGCTCCCGTTACCGTCTTTGTACATGGAATTAATGCAATCATCTTGCTGAATCGGTCGACCACAACGAACAAGTAATCATAACCAGACTTGGTCTTCGGTAATCCACCAAGAAAATCCATAGAAATACTCTCCCAAGGCCTTGATGGTACTGGTAATGGTAGATATAACCCACGTTTTCTGTTGGAAGGTTTAGATGTGCTGCACAACTTACACCCTCTAACCAACTTAGCCACATCATCTTGAATCTTTGGCCAAAAGACATAACGACGAAGGTTAAGAAGAGTTTTATTCATCCCAAAGTGTCCAACAACTCGAGATGTATGTGTCTCTCTCAACCATTGTAAACGATCTCTATCTTCTGGAATGCAAAGTAACTGACCTTTGTATAACAATCCATCTCGGAGTTCAAACTCGCATTTCAAACCACTCTTTTTACCTTCTAACACCTTCTTGAAGTCTTTGCTAGATGTGTATGACTCTGCATACTCTTGAGGAACAATCGGCTGAATTCTCATGGCCACCATTAATGCTCAGACTGGTGGACGAGACAACATATCTGCCAACTTGTTTGTTACTCCCTTCTTGTAATTAATGAGAATGTTGAAACTCATCAAGTAAGACATCCACTTCATGTGTCGGGCTTGTTGTAGTTTCGTCTGTGCGTGTATATACTCCAATGGTTTGTGATCTGAATGTACCACTACTTCTTTACCTAAGAGATACACTCGCCAATGCTTAATACATTGATATAAAGCATAAAATTCTTTGTCATAAGGTGCGTAGTTCTTGATAGCACCCGAGAACAATTCTGAATGGTACTCCACTGGTTTACCATCCTGTAGCAACACTCCTCCCATTGCATAGTTAGAAGTGTCAGTCTCAACTTCAAAAGTACGTTGTAAGTTAGGCAATGCCAACACCGGTGCTTCTGAAATCTTCCTTTTTAGGAACTGAAAAGCGTCTTCATGGGTTTGCTGCCATTCAAACTTTTCCTTGGCTCCCGTCAAACCATGTAATGGTCCTGCAATATTCGAAAAATGCCGGATAAACTTACGCAAATATGTGCAAGCCCCTAAGAAACTCCTGATTTCAGTCACAGTACTAGGTGTAGGCCACTTGGTGATCACTTCGACCTTCCTTGGATCAATCTTCCGTTGTCCACCACCAACAATGAATCCGAGGTACACCAACTCCTCTTTTCCAAACTCACACTTCTTTCCGTTCAACTTCAGTTGGCCTTCATGTAACACTTTAAACACCTTCTCAACGTGAATGATATGCTCTTCACAAGTTCTGATGTATATTAGAATATCATCCAAGTAAACAATCACAAAATCTTCTATAAAAGGTCGTAATAAATCATTCATCAAACGCATAAACGTCGTTGGACCGTTACACAAACCAAAAGGCATCACCAACCATTCGAACAAGCCTTGTTTGGTTTTGAAAGCAGTCTTCCATGTATCATCTTCTCGAACTCTCATCTAGTGATATCCAGATTTGAAATCTAACTTTGTAAAGACTTGAGCTTTTCCCAACTGATCCATCATGTCGTCTATCCTAGGTAGAGGGTAACGATTCTTGATAGTGATCTTGTTTAATGCTCTATAATCAATACACATACGCCAGCCTCCATCTTTCTTTGGTACTAACAATACCGCCGATCCACAAGGTGAAGCACTTGGCACTATCATTCCTAATTCTAGAAGTTCCTAGACTTGTTTCTTGATCTCATTAGATTCCTCTACGGTCGTGTGATAAAGACCTACATTAGGAAGAGAACTCTCTCCGATCAACATGATCTCATGCTCCACACTCCTCTTTGGCGATAATCCCGTGACATTTGAAATTAAATCCTATATTAAGTCGCCTTCTTGTTGTGCAGACAAGGCTGCCAAACAAACTCTACTCGGCTTCTCCCCAAGAGAACGGATCACAAGGAGAATGAACTTCGTGCTAGCATTCACCAACCGCTTAGCCTGAGTGGCTGTAATCAAGCTTGCTCCCTCTAGAGGAGAATCTATAGCCCGAATCACAAAACTTTCTCCATCTTTGGTAAAGGTGTACTTTTGTTCCCTCATGTGTAGAGTTGCATCTCTATCCCATAGATAAGGACTACCTAGTACTACCTGGCAGACATCCAAAGGAACTACGTCGCATGTAACTTCGTCAATGTATGACTCATCTAGAACAAATTTGAATGTGCATTGCTGTATAACTTGTAAGCCCCCTTCTTTTTGAAGCCATCCCAAAGGGTATGGTTTTGGATGTTTGAAAGTATTCAATCCTAACTTCTGCACCAAAGAATGTGAAAGTAAATTCTTTCGACTTCCCGGGTCAATAACATCATCAACTAGTGATGTTTTGACTTGCATCTTCACTGTGAAGAGTCGCGCCCTAAGATCACCTTTTGAAGGTCTTCCTTTTGCCCCTGTCATAAGAGAGAGCTTTGAATTAGGTTCCGTTAGTCCATGGACTTCTTTTGGAGTTTGAGCGACTAGTGCTGCCTTCTTGGCTTCTTTCCTCTGCAACCCTTTAGGCTTTAGATGAGGGTTCTTAACCCAACACTTGTCGACTACGTGACCTGTTTGCTTGCAATGGGTGCAAATCAAACCTTCCTTGTCACTAGACTTCCCTTCTTCTTTGCTCCTTTCACCTCCTTTCATAGTGGTACCTCCAGATTTCACCTTATTATTTCCCTTTGAATCAGATTTCTTAAGCCTGCCTTCAATGGCATTAGCTTTTATACTTGCTCCGGAGATAGTATCCACCGAGAACATCTTCAACTCCTTCCGTATATACTTATGGAACCAGGATATATATTTCATATAGATAACATAATCTCCAAAGTATAAATCCAAAATCATAGCTTGATTCTGAAATTCCGAAGTATATTCTTGCACGGTTTGGTTGTAAGTCTGCTTAAAGTTATACCACTTGAATAATCTCTCTTCAAGGTAGCCAACCGGATAAAACTGTTTCCTTACAAATACCTTGAATCTTTTCCACGACAATACTCCCTCACCTAGGTTTTGTCTTTGATAAGCTTTCCACCAGGTTAGAGCATGCTTTTGTAGCTTCAATGCCGCGAAAGCAATCTTTTCCTTTGAACCATATTCAAAGAAAGAAAAATACGTCTCTAGATGTTCAATCCAATCATCCAATTTTTCTATATCGACACTCCCATCGTAAAGTGGAATATCAACACGAAAATCAATTTTTAGATTCTTACCATGAGGTTTAGTTGATGTAGGACTTTTAAGAAACTCACTTTTCTTCATCCTCATCTTCTTCCGAATCATCTTTTTCCGAAGCTTCAGGTGAAGGTGTAATCTTTTTCTTCGTCTTCGGCTTGGGTGTATGAGAACGAATACATTCAGTCAATTCTTCAAGGGTGGTTTTAATCGACTTCATGTCTGTTTGTAGTGTAGCCACCTTTTCTTCCATAGTTTGTGGTTCGCTATGCTTAGGTTCATCATCTGACTTTGTCATCCTTGATCCCCTTGTTCTAACGTCTTCTAACTTCTCGAGTACCTCACCAAGCTTTATGTAGAGAGATCTAGTGAAAACCATAAACCACAGGGATCTACCCTAAAAATGAACCTTGCTCCTAGTACCAACTTGATACGTATTGATCTCTATACCTTGGTAGCTATTACTATAAAGGCGGAATTCAGAATAATAATAAACGAGAAACTTACAAAAACAGAATACAAGTAGTAATTCGAAGAAAATATCTTCTCTAGATTATGAACAAGAAAACGATTACAATTCTCTCTTTGTTACGCTCACAATCTTCTCTAAACAGTGGATCAACCTTAAACTGTTTGCTAAGCTTGCACAAGTATTGTTCCAAGCTTCTCTAGGTTTTCTGTGCCTAGTTTTCTCCTTAGCTATTAGCCAAAGCCCTCTATTTATAACCTTCATCGTACTCAGCTGGCCAAGGACTTCTATTAGGAATCTATTTACTAAACTATTGCCTAAAACAAACCTCTTTCCTAACTAGGAATTCTTCCTAAACAAGGATTCCTTCCTAGAATAGGATTCCTTCCTAGAATAGGATTCTTCCCTCAACTTAGCTTGAGGTTAACTAAGTTCCCTAAAGGAGTACGGATACACCTGTATCACTCCATAAGAAATTTCTAATAATTCTCTCACAAGCTTCAGTTACCTTCTTTGGCCATTTATAGATAGAAATATTGTAAATTGGAATACTACTCAATACATATTTTATAAGAGTAATCATATCTTGAAAGTTTAAGAATCTCCCTATCCAAAAGGCTAATCTTTTTTGCAACATCTCAACAAAAGACCATAGATTTACAGCTTTAATTTTACCTTGGACAAACATTACCCCCAAGTATTTATCAGGGAAACAGGATAGACTCATAATCATGAATTCAACAATCTGTAACTGTCTAGTATTAGAAGTACCATCAACAAAGCACTTGCTCTTAGCAGCACTAACAAATTTTCCTGAAGCAGCTTGATACTCAAATAACAGGTTCTTAAGATGAAATAAAGACTTTTTACCACCACTGCAAAATATAAAGATATCATCTGCAAAGAATAAGTGGGAAGGGAAAATACCTTTTCTGATTACTAAAGGCTGAATTTTGTTTTCTTGGATGAATTGAAGTATTCTTCTACTCAGCACATCAGCAGCCAGAATATAAAGTATAGGTGATAGAGGGTTGATGTGATTTTAAAGTTGTTGTAGTAAATGAGTTCAAACTCTCGGACTTGTGAAGATTCGAGTTTTTTAAATTTAATAAAAATATATAAACAAAAATAATAAACAATGGGCGAGAGGTATTGGGACTAAGGATTTGGCCAATTCTCATGCATGTGGTTCAATTTATTTATTCTCAACAATTATAACCCAAATAAAATATGATATGGTGACTCTTATTTTTGCCTAAGTAGATTCTCAAAATATTAGTTGTAAATCCTAAGCATGATGTATCAAAACATTTAAGCTAAGCATACATCATCAAATTAAATGACAACTAATTAATTCAAATCATATTTCAATTTTAAATTAATGCAAAAGTCATAAAAAGAATAAATTAAATTTACCATATGATGAAAATCGACTCCCTCCGTCGTCCCAATGTTTGGGTTTAGCTCCTCATATCAAAAACACACTCAAAAGATTGAAACATGGCTCAAAAGGTGTTTTTATTGAAGAGAAATAATAATACAGCGAATCTGCAACACTTAATGGTCGTTACAGAAATCACGGTTACAATCAGGTTTTGTTTATAAAGATAACTGTGGTCTGCTATTGAAGAACGATACTCGTCTGCGACTGTTCTTTGTGGGTCAATGTTCTTCGGCTTCTTCTTCCCTGCACCAGCAGAAAACAGCAGCAGGAAGCTTGTTGTTCGTCTTGATTTCTCACTCCTCAGCCCTCCTAAAGTCCCCAAACTCTCGACACCCCTTCTATATGACCCAACCAATCTATTTATATCAAAAATACCGATTAAATCTCTCCAAAATCTTCAAAAATCTCTTCATTTCTCTTTACGTCCAAGTTGCGGCAATTTCTTGTTTTAATTGTTTCACGTGTTTCTGAGCTTTCCAACTTATCCCAAACTCTTCCTTAGATAGAAACGTATCTTTGGAAAGAAAATCTTGCCTTTAGTCTCCCTAAAATTCCAAAAATAATTCATCACAGACCCGTGTAAACTCATCCCTCTGTTTTGCTCTAATTCAATCTCTAGCCAATTTGGGTTCAATACAAAGACTTTAACAGGCCTGTTTAGGCCTAAGGAGTAAACCCAATCAATTTCAGCCCTTTAATCTCCATAAAAATCGATCAAAACTCCAACCCTAATTCTGTCCGTGAGAACCATGTTTTCCCACCAATTTTCTGTTTTGAATTTTGAGAAGAAAGTGACCTCCCCCTATCCAGTCCCGGTATGTGTTTAGTAGCTGCTTGGAAATGGGTTACCCCTTATCCAAAGTGAGAGTCCGAATAACAAATGTCCTCCCAGGTGCCTTTAACAACTTTTCGAGCCAATTTCGCCGCAAAAGCTTATTTCTCCAAAAATACCTACAAAGAGATAAAATACCAAAATAAGTACAAAAATGGGTACTAACAATATACACAAAAGAGATGAAAATAGACACATAAATGCGTCTATCAAATACCCCCAAACTTATTATTTGCTAGTCCCAAGCAAATCAAAACTACAAAATAAAATCCTAACTCACTATCGCAGGCATCGCGATTGCACTTAGCATGTGCAACAAGCCTTTAAACCCCTAGGTGGCCCTAGTGGCCGAGTTATAGTCTCGGGAGGGTTCACTAGAGATATACCCACAAAACCTTTACTCCATACCCTAGCTATCTACGCAGAACCTTGGAATGCACTAAAGAACCTCCTTGGTTGGCATACTTATTGATTACGGGATGAAGTACCCTGATGCAAAATTCCAATTGCTGTATACGAGTATGCACTCAAGCATACTAAAATTCATATATAAGTGACAAAGCTCTACTCAGATAGTCGCACTATGGACATCAATATCCGGAGTCAACAAATCACATGGATAGATTAAGAGATGGATATAGAAAAACATATATGGTTTTGATGTTGACTAGGTGAACGGTGTTTCTCATATCTGTCTGAAGGCCACTGCCAAAATGAACCTATCCTAATGGACTGAAATACTGGTCTGACTAATATCAACATAACCGGCATATACAAGGGAACCAGTGGTCGATAATCCTAATTCTAGATCAACTCGTCTGGCACATACAAGGGAACCAGCGGTTGATTTATTGAACACACATTTATTAATTTATTATTATTTTTAAGAACTAACAACATGATTAGATCTTGTGGATCCAAGCGCATGCTTCTTGTCAGCAAATTACATGGTAATTCCCGTGGATCCTGCATTCCACGCTTGTTTAGGCGACGGAGACAGGGAGAACACACACATATTGATATCCAAGTGTTAATATTTATTCCGATTGGTCTATTGGTCTGTTTTTTTTTTTTGTATCTCAATCACTCTATTTCACCCTAGCAGTGGTAACAACTTGAATCGTGAGCCTCACCTAATCACTTAGAGAAACATATTTTAAAAAATAAAAATAAATAAAAACAGAAGTGAAAAGGACTCAACGAGATATGGCGAAACTATCATGTTATTTCTAACACCTGAGCTCTGTGCTTTTATGAATAGACTCTTATATATATTTCCATCAACTCAGATTGGTTCCTCAACTCCTACAATCAAGATGCTTCCATCCACTTAGATTGGTTAGTGTTATCCTTAATAGGAATAACTTTCTAGGCTCTGGAGTTTATAATGCAACTAAAAAGTTTCTCCCATACCCCCAAACTTAAATCTGACAGTGTCCTCAATGTTCTAAAGATAAAATTAAAAGCATGAACAAGGAGAAACTGTTACCATTTGAAGCAAAAGAGTTAAGGAAAGATATTACCGTGTTGCATGAGCATGGGTTAGCTCCCAAGAAGTGCTAAGTTTAAAGTCTTCAGCCAGACTAGGAACTAATTAGTCACTCGAATCATAAAGTAACAGTCGGAATAACTGTGGGCCTTCAAAACTAAATTGAGTTGACCAAAGGAAACTGCAATAAACCAAGAAAGTGAACAAGAATAGCATGCCCTTATCTAGTTTCCTGATTAAGATACCTATATCTAATTGTGGTTCAGGTTCAGGTTCTATGAAAGGGTCTAAATAAAATATTTTCATTGGATGCATTTCCTCATTAGGTTCTAGAGTCTGTAGAAACTCAAATAAGAACTTAGAAGCACATAATAATAACCTAAATAATTGCGGATACTCTAAGTCAATCAGGTTTTACTTACATAATTGACCACAGTGAAAGTAGTGGTCATTCTTAAGCAAATGTGTCGATTTTATTAACCTAAAGTACTTAGGCTTAGTCTCAGAACCTAATAGGTGACACATTTGAAATCTATATGTTCCCACATTTGGAAGAAAACTATTTGGTGGGAAAACAAAGTCGATCAGGGTATCATAGCCAGGGTAAACCACATCAACCAGAGGATGGGTTTCTAACAACTGAACTTCCTTATGGACATCACTAGGTTCAGGAAAACGTGTATGAAGATAATTTATTAAAACGGTTGAGGCACATATGTCAAGTCCCAAGTGAGGGACCTTTCTAAGAGTTAAAGCACATGGAGAATGATAATCTCCCCCAAACTTAGAGTTTTCAGTGTCTCTAGTTAGACTAGTCACAATCTCCCTTATTTCTAGGTCATCAGATTCTTGAAAATAGGCAATTGATTCTTCTAAGTCAAGTTCATCCTCACTCATCTCTACTAATTCGTTTTCTTTGTCTAAGACTATTGTTCCTAAATCACTATACAATAAAACAGTATTTTCAGAATAAACTCGTTCCTCTAAACCATTATTGGCTTCGTAATCAAAAGGAAATACTACATCATCTAAAACGGGGATATCTCTAGTCAAATCCTCGTCCTTTTGAATAGGTGAATAATTATTAAAATTATTTGGATTTGAACTAGAAATAACATTATCATTATAAAGCTCAATTGGAGTAACAATTTCCTGATCACTATGCCCACATATTTCAGATTCTTTATCAACACTATCCTCGTCATAATCATCATTGTAATAGCATGAAAATGGTCGAACCTCATCTAAAGTAGTGTTACCAATTCTAACCTCGTCATCTTGATTATGCAAATAACTATCCTCATTTTCAAGGGTATTATTGGAAATACTGTATTGGAAATCAAGATTATTTCGAGCAAGTCTTTCGTTCGTCTCAGCCATTTGCTTGAGGGATTCCTCTATAGAAAATTCACTCAATGGTGCAGTTTGTTTATTCATTTCCGACACAAACCTATTTGTATGCTCAGTTAACTGCTTAAGAGACTCTTCTAAAGATATGGAAGGATCATAAATAGGAACAGAAGGATCATAATAAGGACTAGTTTTCAACAGTTTGATTGTATTGTCCAAAGAGGAGTAACTAGTACTATAATGTTCCTGATTTTCTTGCTCGTAAGACCAATTCGCGTGTGGATAGTAATTGGGCTCACCATGGTATGAACCATAACCTTCAAAAGGTTGGTGTTCCCAACCACTATTTACACTATGGTCGTAATATGAATAATGTCCATTTTGAAACTCAGTCGGATATTCATTGTATTGGCTATTGTAATACCAGTTCGACATTCTAACTACAAGGGAATTCTAAACAATCACAAACAAGGCTGACTCGACCAAATCAAACCTATAAAATCTAGTAAACAACAAGCATGATGGATCCCTTAGATTGTTTCTAGACCAGCTTCTATTCATCCAAAAGGCAACTAGGTATCGTTTTAGCAAACCTCTCTAGATCGATCCGAATAAAGTGAGTCGAAGAGAAGTAGGGGAAGCTCAGAGGAGCTTTGATACCCCCACTTCTTTGGCAACGTTTCCCATTAGGGCGGCTCTAGTCGACTCACAGTAATCTTCCTGAACTTTTGAGTTAAGCTAATAAGATACCCAATACCTCCCTTTGAATGACTTTCCTACAAGCTCGTTACCCTATCAGTCTCGTTCTAATCAGTATTTTAAGCTTGGGTTCGTGTAGGTTATGTGTTCTTAAGGCGGGCAAGAAGGAAACAGTGATGAAATCCGAGTCCTTGTCTTGTATTGGCCAGGCCTTTTCCTTTACTAGGAAAATAAATGTCCGTATTCAATTCCTCAGCATATATGCACCTTAAGGAAGAAAGTAAACCCACTTGTTTTTTGCACCTTTGATCTTAGGAAGTAAAGTCAGAAAGTTTGAGTTTAAACCTGCGGAAATCTCTTGATTGAACCAACAATATTGAATAGCAGCTATAAAGTCCTTATAAATGATTTCCCAAGCTACCCTGTAAAAAGCCCTGTGAACCCATCTGGACCAGGAGCACCATCTTGGTTCAGGTCAAAGACAGCTTGTTTAATTTCTTCTGCTGTAGGAATCAGTTCCAAGAAAACTATTATCTTCATCAGTTATTAAAGATTGAATTACTTCAAGAATCTCTTCAGATATTTGAACTAGTTGATCTTTAAATTTTGACTGAAAATAGTTGATAAGTAAAGTAGCAATGTCTAATTGATTAGTAACAATATTACCTGCATCATCTTCAAGTTCAGATATAGAATTTTTTGCTTGCCTAAGCTTGATAGAAGTATGAAAAAAATTAGTATTAGCATCACCAAATTTGATCCAGCTGATTCTTGCTTTTTGACTTAAGAATGTATGATAATTTTGGGCAGCTATGTCTCTGACTCCTCTAACAGCAATATAGTTATTCAAAAGCTCAGTGTTAGAAGGATTACTATCAGACAAGATATTGGTTTCAGTAACTTTCTTTTCAGCTTGTTGTAGAGTCACTTGTACATTACCAAAAACCTCCCAATTCCACTTCTTCAAAATAGCTTTAAGTCTTTTCAGTTTATTCATAAAAATATAAATGGCATTACCATTAATATCCCCATTCCAGGAATCTTGTACCAACTGGATGAAATTTGGATGAGTTGTCCACATCTGTTGAAATCTGTAAGGAGAATTTAATGGCTTTGGGATATCTGAGTTTGTACCAATCAAGAAACTGTGATCTGAAATCCCTCTTGAAGATACTTGGTATTTCCACCCATTGTAAACATTCAACCAATGAAGATTGTATAAGGCCCTATCAAGATTACACAGAATTCTTTTTCTGCCACACCTGCCATTTGACCAAGAAAATTGAAGAGCACTTTTGGGTGCTTGAAGAAGCTCACAATGATCAATCCATTCATTAAAATCAGACATAGCCAAAGTAAGAGGACTTCTACCACCTTTTTTCTCATGCACTGATGTAATAGTATTAAAATCGCCAATGACCATCCATGGTTTTTGAAGATTACTTATCTTAGTAAGATCAGCCCATAATTCCCTTCTATTAACTGCTAGAACATCTGCATGAACACCAGTAACCAGAACGCCACCAATTTCCACAGTAATACTCTACTTTGAAGAAAAAATTATTGAAGGAATAGAAATAGAACAATTCCAATATAACCAAATGTTAGCTTTCCTCACCACAAGTATTATGAATTATTTGGTGATGCATACCAGGTAGTTTTATTCTATACTTAGAATTATAATGAATTTTAGGTTCTGCTATCCAAACAAGAGATGGATTTATTTGATTAACTAAAGATCTGAGTTTGTCTTTGTCCTTTACTCTTTTAAGACCTCTGACATTCCAGAATAAAATTCTCATTGAGAAGAAAAATGGGGAGGAGTGGAACTCCCCTCGTTGATCACTAATTTCTGAACTTCTTTACTAGCTTTTCTAGTAGTAGGTGGCTTTTTAAGTGGACGATTTTTTTTTCTTGAACAGTGTTCTAGCCTTTCACAAAATTATCAATAGCATCATTTTTAGGATAACAATATTTTGAGGGATATTACTATTATGGATGAGAGATGAAATACTGACCTCTTTTATTTCTCCATCCTCAAAGCTAGATAAAGAATTGTTTTCTTCACTTACAGGATCAGAAAAACTTGAAGTAATAATAACCTCAGACTCCGGAATATGAGAATCTAATACTTGAACTGGTTGTTCCTTAGATGTCACAGTATTAGTAGCACATAAACTTTTGGGAGATAAAATAGATTTATCAACAGGTAAGGCTGGAAAATCTTCAGGAGGGAACAAAATTTCACCAACTTCCTCTGGTTGATCTTTGAGAACATTAAATCTCCCTGAAGAAATATCACCCTTATTAATTCCCCCACTAGTAGAATCTAAAGTTTGCTCTGAAGTCTCACCTGCTTGTGGATAGCAGATATCAAAACCAATAGTAACTTGAGGTTTTAAAACTTTTGGTCTCCATTGTATTTTTGGTTTGACAGCTACAAAATCTTGGACTGATTCTTGTGGCAATGCTACATGCTTCTTTGTTCTACATTCATCAACCAAGTGTCCCACAGACTTACAATGGTTGCAAAATTTTGGGAGTTTTGGTATTTTAATAGACTGATCAAATTTACCATATTTGGATTCCACCTGAATCTTGTGGCAATGCTTCATGCTTCTTTGTTCTACATTCAGCAACCAAGTGTCCTACAGACTTACAATGGTTGCAAAATTTTGGGAGTTTTTGTATTTGAATAGACTGATCAAATTTACCATATTTGGATTCCACCTGAATTTTGCTGGGAATAGACTTAGCCAAGTCAATTTCAACCAATACACTTGCATAATAGCCATTTTCCTTTTTCAGAGTAGTTGCATCAACTTTGATAGCCCTACCAATTTTATTGCCCATTTGAAGTATAATAGCCTCCTTCCAGTATTCAATACTTAGACCAGGGAAGAGAACCCAAACCAAAACTGAGGAAGATTTTTGTTTTTCTGGATTAAAATTTTGTTCCCAAACTCTAAGTTTTAAGTGTTGATTTCCAACTTCCCAATGCCCTTTCCAAATAGAATTCCTATCATCTTCATTTTCTAATTTTATGACAAAATGACCTTTACCTAGAGGAATTAATTGGATATTACCTTTAGTGCTCCATTGTTTCCTCAAAGCAGTAGCAGCAGTTTCGAATCTTTATTTGACCAAATCCAATCTACCAATCAAGCTAAATCTCCATTCATCTAAGCATTCATCGATGACCTCATCTGGTATGAATAAGGAAGGAGCATTCTGAGCTTCAGACATCTCGATATTCTCCATTAAATTTGATTCCGAAGATTTTTGATTAGGTTTACACCCATTAAGATTTACTGAAAGAATATTGATGTTTTCGGACATGTTCTACAAAGATTTAATATGATAAAACCACCATGATGAAACACCAATCATCAAGAACACCTGAGACGAACAAGAACAGAAAACGAGAAAATTGAGAGAAAAACACTGAGTCGGTCGCCGAGTTGCAGAGCTTTTTCTCAACCGAGTTTTTTCAATAAAACGACCAGCTGGGCCAATATATGTTTCTATTATATATGTTACAAGATCCAATAATAAAAGATAAGAAAATAAGCATAAACACCTTTGTTAATCATACAATTTCATTAAGCTATATACCCATGTAGTTAAGCGAAACAAGAAAAACTTCTCTTCTTATTAATTATAGAGAAATAAGTTTGTACGGATGTTCATAGTACATCGAGGAATCTACTTTTTGAGGAAGTTCTTAAACCAAGTAGCAGAGGATTTTGGGTACCGCTTTAACCCATTCTTGTAATCTACATAGTTAATTCCAAACCTAACAGTATAACCACTGGACCATTCAAAATTGTCTAGCAATGACCATGCGAAGTATCCTCTCACATCAACTCCCTCCCTGCAACAACATTAACCAACCACCGAATATATATTTTTTAAGAAAAACATTCCCCTACCTCATAGGGGAAAAAACACGTAGTTTAATGTAAAGGGGAGGAAAATGATACTCACTTGATGGCCTTTTGAAGGTAAAAAAGATGGTGATCAAAGTACATAATCCTCAAATCATCCTTCAACGCTTCCTCCAGTGATAAATTAGGATCATTGGATTCTGATATTCCTGAAATTGTAAAAATGCATGCATGTAAATATGCAGAATGAACTAGACACAATTGTTACAGTCGAGAATAGTGACCGGTGACAATATAATATCCATGATTACCATTTTCCGTAATATATATGATTGGATTCTTGTACTTTCTCTTCGTGTAATGGAGCAGTTTTCTGAATCCTTGTGGGTACACATATAACCAAGGTGATCCTGACTGCAAAAACAAAGACAATAAATTTTTTTTGGATATGTGTGGATATACAGTTTACCAAAAGGCTAATATCAAGTTTCAATTGTAAGAATAACTTTGATACCTTAGCACCAATTGGGATTCCATTCCGCTGTGCTGCTCATAATTAGAGAAAATACGAGTTAAATAGCGACGACGTAAACAATGAACAAACTATGTGATCACCCATGCATGCATCTTGTGAGCACCTCAAGTCGCGAGGGTAGTGATTATAAATTGAATTCACTTACTGGTGAGCTTAGTTTGAGCATCATTAGTGTAACTTGGAATCACATTAGTATTCTCTGTGGAAGCAACATGTTCTACATAATTTGCCGTGTAGTAATTCACTCCGATGAAGTCACACGATCCTTTGACTAACTTTGATTCATCTTTTGAGAATTTCGGTAGTCGATCTCCAACCAGTGATCTCATGCTTTGTGGATATTTTCCGTGGGTTAATGGATTCATGAACCTATCCAATAGAACATGTCCTAAGTTATGATATCTTACTTCTAACCACCATGCATATGAAAGATTGGGAGTAGTTAAAATACCTACCACCCATACATAAAGTCAAGGGCCCTGAATGCAGCATCTTGGTTCAATTTGGAACTGGAAATAGGCACCATCCAATTACTCCCTAATGTTATTCCGATGTTTCCCTTCTGAGTTATCTGCATACCAACATTTTAGTATTCTGTAATCTGCTGATGCTTCCGAAAGTAAAATTCTTCTTTTTTTCTTAGTATGGTACGTACCTTATAATTGTCTTTGTAAAGGTTAGCAGCCACTGCATGAGCAAGAAGGTGGTGGTGAGCCACTATGTATGGTTCAGTACCAGAATTACCAAGAGTACAGTTTGCTACCCATTTTGAGCATCGACCTGGTGCAAATCGGCCTACTGCATAGGCAATAGTGCTATATGTCCAAGGTTCATTAAAAGTGATCCAGTGCTTCACTCTATCACCAAATTCTTTGTAACATAACTCCGCATAATCCTTGAAATCATCCCTGGTGACCAAATGACAGTTTTTTTATTTATTTTTCTATGGGTACGTGGAGTAGACCTAGAGGATCTTTCAATCAAATTTCATCTGTCCATGGAATTTTGTAAAGCAGGAAAGATTTGGATCAACTCCGTAGGTTTCATGGATATCAAGTGCTATATAGTATAATCCAAAATTTTCTCAAAAATTGTAATGAAGTGTACTTACACAATACGAGGACTCAAAAAGCCACCATACTCATCTTCGAGGGGTTGTGGAAGATCCCAATGGAATAAGGTTACAAATGGCTGCACACCTGCCACCCCCATTAAATTATGATGCTGTTATTATTCAAGATCGAAATTCTAAAGGTAGGTAATAGATGTTGTCATCCAGTCCGGTTTAGCCGAACTCACACAAAACATTAATATTTTCTAGATTCACCAACATATATATATATATATAGTATATATTTGATACGGTCATTCTGGCATTTTCGTTAATAATTTGAGAAACTTAATTGAATAGAAAGGATGAGCAACCAAGGTGACTGATTACCTCTAGAGAGGAGTTCATTGATGAGGTTGTTGTAATATGTGATGCCTCGTTCATTCACTCCTCCACTTAATGTTCCGTCTAATATAATTCATCATTTGATGAAATACACTTGCACAAATTATTTTAAGATTTAATGATTTTCATGAAAACATATGTAGGTGATGACTTACTTGGTAAGAGTCTCGACCAAGAAATAGAAAACCTACAAGCATCCAATCCTATTTCTTTCATGATTCCCACGTCTTCTTTGTAACGATGATAAGAATCAACTGCCACATCCCCATTGCTACCATCGCTTATCTTTTCTGTTGCAACCCCAAAATTAATTAAAAAATGTACAAATACATATGGTCATAAACTCATAATTTACAAAACAAAATAAAAAAAAGATCACAAGGGAAATATAAAAGAAGCCGAGTGGGCACCATCAAGGGACGCATATGTCTTATTGTCTTGTTTCCTCTTGCTAATGCAGATAAATTAGTGGAGCACTTACTAATTTAACTTCTCAAGTCTGAAATATTAACTCTCAAGTGCAAAACCGACAAGTTTAACGGTTCTTGTTAATTATCTTACATTTACACTTTTAACTTTACTTTTTAGGGCGTCCTACCTATGGCTTATCTCCGATAAAAAAAAAAGGACCTATCTCTGGATACCGAATTTCACTGCGGACATATACAACAAAATGAATTTCACCTAATTTATTTTGAAATGTGTTTTTCAGTTCGGTAAGGATTTTTGGTGATGACGAGTTTTTAACTCAGGTTATTGGTGTAATCACGCAGTGAATATCACCACTGTGTTACAATAACGTCGGCCATAGTGAACTAATCTTTATCGTCAAAATTAAAAATAAAGGCGCTCTCTTAATAAAATTGGTATTATCTTGGCATTTCGATACTAGTTGTGCTATAATGTTTAAATGAACCCTAATCCGAGTAATTTTTTCTGCACCTCTTGCACAGTGCAACGTTCTGACCAAAAATAAGCACATCGTGTCTCATATAACACTACTAAATGCTAATTTGAATTTCAACTACCGGTAATCAGTAATATTACATACTCAAAAATACGCAATTTTTTTACAACAAAATATAATGCACAACAAAAAAATATCACTATTTTTCTTTTTTCTAATTAATTTTCACTCTCGCCATAAAAATAATTAAAAGAGGATGAGCTTAAGCAAATGTCATGATTAACAAAATTATAAGTCTATATAAAAAGTGGGCACAAAATCATTTTCCACGTAGGGTTAAAAGCCCATATCAAGGAAGCCGTTGGGGATAGGCCGAATAGCCTTAGGTCATTGCATTTTGGGTTTAGCAATTGATGACTACTGGATAACGAAAATTTAAACCTTAAAATCTGGAAGGAATTGTTTTTTTAGAGAAAGAGACGAGTTCCATCCAAAAACGGCGTCACAGACTCACAATCAATCACTGAATGGCGCGTTAGGTTGGACCAATATTTTATATTCTAATGCTACATCGATACTTATACGCCCACCAGATCTTATTATTGGTAAGGCTTCCCCGGATTTGTTAGGCACGTGAAAATGACTTAAGTTTCTCAAACAAAACAACTACAAAGAAAGCAGTAGGCATTCACAAGAATCACAACAGTACTGATACTGACGAAAAAAAAGAGGTAGTAGCACTGTAGCAGTAGTCATTCCAATATTAAACTTTATACTACACACCATTCTACTATTTGTCTTTTATACGTTAGTCTAGTCGGGAAACGATTTATTTTTTCCAAAAGTAGAAAGACACCACCCAAGTGTTGAGAATCATTACGAACTGATTAGACGTTTGATTTTCGTAAGATGACTTATTTTAATACTAAATCTTATGCTGGACAGTTAAGACAGATTTTGTCTAGGGAGAAATGGCTGGGAATGGTTGATGGATTATGTAGTAATCCTCGGTCCTCAAAAAAACACATACTGAACAAACAAGAATAACAAGTATCGTTTAGTGTACTAATCAGTGTTATGCACTTGTTAATTAAACTCGGTCCTTAATAATGATTTTCTAACTACTTACAGAACTTCAGTCTTCACACTTCAGATCCAGTTACACCAAACATCTACCTAATTATTATCAATTTACTTCACTACATACCCTTGCATTATACCCTTTATTTTCTTTTTATTGAAATTGTCGTCTTAATTTTATGATGATCCTTCTCTCAAAATATTGAACAATTAAGTAGATCGCAGCGAGATCCAAATTAACCGAGAAGAGATATACATACATACTTATAATTACGAAGAACAAAGAGATTGAGGAAGTGTGTGTGTGAGAAAGAGATTACCAGGAAATTTGTGAGTCCAAGTATCCCAAATACTTGGTCCTCTACCATCTTCACTCACTGCACCTTCATACTGCGCGCAAGCATTTGAAATTAATAGAAATGGTCGATGAAACAATGAACGATCATCCTAACACATATGTACTTAACAAAACAGAGAGAGTGACAGAAATACCTGATAAGAAGATGAAGCTGTGCCGAAAATGAAACCAGTAGGAAAACTGGTCCGATTATGTGTAAATGATGACAAGTCATGATTAACGTTATTCAACTTATCAACAACCGAGCCTGATGAGCGAGTTACTGCTAAAAGGATTGCTAGAAGGAAGCGACAGATCATTGTGGAGAATACTGATGATGATAAACCAACAATCTTCATAGCTGTATGCCGCCCCCTTGGTTACCCCAAATTTGCCCCGTCTTAATTTTCCACTATCCACTATAAATAGAGAGAACTGATGAGTGACGATAGTAGACTACTAAACAAGTTGTTTTTCAAATCACGAAATTGCCCCCTGTAGTGTGCCCTACCCTACGAGTGCTATTTCCATCCTTTTTTCCTCCGCAACAATGGAATTAAGCTCGTCCGCTAAACGAAAGAGACCCTGATAAATGCGGTGTGTGATAATTTAAAACCCATCAAGAGGGAAATAGCTTCGTAACTCGTACGATGTTATATCCTTAGGATCCATTTTCTTAGTTTGGATATCCAGGGATGGAGCAGGGTTGGTTTGGATATCCAGGACGGAGCTAGGGCTCGTATGATACGGGGTTAAATAAATTTTATTTCGACATTTATAATTTTATTATTTTTATCAATATGGAAGTTCAGATGGGGTCTAAGCTTACTATTTTCGCGATAGCACCTGAATTTTATTTTGAAGATATCAATCCCAATAAAGATATTGCGCATATTAGCACGGAGCCGGTAACAGTAACATGGAATGCCAGAATAGCTTGAAGAATGAAGATTTCGTGTTTTATCCCTAATGATGATTGGTTCTGGCTCCTTAATTCTCACACCACTGTCTTCTAATCCATAATTATTTCTCTTCTTTAATTTTCCTTCGAGAGAATTTGCCGGTTAGAAATGAATAAAGAAGATTTTTCTAAACTCATAATCTAATACAGATTTTCATTTATTATTTGCACCCACAAGACAATGAAGTTACACAAAACCCAACCCCCTTTTTTATTGGGTCTCTTTATCATTCAACTGCCTAAGGTTCACGTTAAGAGATGCAATCCATCCTTCCGTCCAAGTAATATTCGTGAAGAAGTTAAATATCTTATTGGGTCGACTGAGGGAGGACTTTATATGACCATTTTTTTTATAAAATCTAAGTGATTAATTGACACAAAAAGATTAGAAATGGTTCGGGCCGAAAAACCAAAAATGATCCTCTAAATCAATTTTTTATTTTTCCTTTAGACAATTTCGTAAATAAACCGAAGAGGAAGGGCAATATGTATTAGACATTTTCATAAATAAACCAAAGAGGAAGGGCACAAAAATATAAATGTCAAATTGTATTATAATTCCTTATGTATCATATTTGTTTAGGGGTATGATTGACAACCAAACTTTAATATAACATATCTAAAAATCCGTGCTTTGGAATTTTACAAATTTTATCTCGTTGGAAAGGTTATAAAAAAATCTACGCAATGAGTACAAGCAAAAATATCAAATTTATAGTTTTTACGAAAATTCGGAGGTATATATCATTTTAGATACAATTTGAGAAAATTAGAAATATATCCATTATGCAAACCACCACAAATGATACATAATACTACTTTATGTAGCCATATTTTGGTTTATGCACCAACTAACTTTCCGTTGCAACTAATAAAACGATGTACTCCCTCCGTTTCAAGAAAAGTGATACTTTCACTTTAGGCACAATTCTCGAAAATTGAATGCATAGCTATTATGCAACCCACCACAAAGGATGCATAACACGTCATGTCACCATATTTTGGTTTATGGATCGACTAATTTTCCGTTTCAGGAAAAGTGATACTTTCGCCCCGTTTCAGAAAAAGTGATACGTTCGCTTCGTTTCATAAAAAGTGATACTTTCGCTCCGTTTCTGAAAAGGGGCAAAAGTTTCACTTTCTGAAACGGGGTGAAAGTATCACTTTTTCTGAAACATAGTGAAAGTATCATTTTTCTGAAACGGAGTGAAAGTATCAATTTTTCTGAAACAAGATGAATCACTTTTTCTGAAATGGGGTGAAAGTAGTCGCAGACAAACCCCATCTTCAGATTCTTCTTCGGTCGGCCCTCCCACCATGGCAACGGTTATACTAGTGTTAACATTTTGTTTAGTTGGAAAAATCAAAATCAAAATCCCTCAAATATGGGGTAATCCAATTTTTAGAACTGAACTCCAAAGAATAGAATTCAAACCCAAAAAATTAACATATTGTCGAGGCAATTCAAATATTTTTATTTTTACCTCGAAACCCAATTCCATTGCACTACTGGACCAGTGGAATAGAAATCTACTATTTTGGAAGAAATTGGTTTCTTAGGAATCAAAAATCTTGATTACAAAGAGTTGATCTGCCATGTTTGGTTCAAGGAATTGGGATCATTCCCCTGAACTGGATCACCTGACATTCAATTCCTTGAACCAAACATGCTATTATAAAATATATGAATTTCATATATATCTATCCTTTTTTCTATAAACACTAAATTAGTTTCAGTATAATACCATTATCATAAATAAATAAATAAATAAGGGCATACATTAAAATATCTATCTAGAAATTACAACTATGTCTGTATAGACATCTAAAAACTAATACTCCATCTGTATAACATGGATGAAAGGACTATAATTTTATGGGTTTTTGTAGAACCACTCTTAGATTTTAGCATTGCCAACCACTTAGATTTTAGCACTCAACCACGGCCAGTATAGTAACCTATGGTGTAAAATATTCTTCAAGGCTTTAATATTTTTCTAAACTAGATTGTACGGACACGCCTAGAAAGATATCGTAATCGTGTCGGACACGACATACGTCTTATACTTGCTTGACACGCGATGGACATTTCACATCGTGCGTACCATTTTAAATACTTTGCTTCAAAACACCTTTTAATCCCAAATTTTTAATTAAACCCCAAATTCATTTAAATCACATAACATAATTTTCAATTTCGCATTAAGACGAAAAAAAAAACAATTTGGAAACAACAATTGGATCACCATTTACCAATAAAAGTATTCAACCCATATAATTAAGAATCCTAAACAAATATTCTATGAACCAAATCTACTAACAACCCCAGCAAGGAATTGTGTTAATGAAGGACAAGAAGATGGTAGCAACATGTATCAAGTAAACATAAAACCAATTAAAAACCCTAAACATATACCCTATAAGTGATAATTCAAAAGAAGATAATAAAATTCACCAAACAAGACGCTAAAAAGAAACAAGAACATGATAAACTTTGAAACACAGACCCTTTTCTAAACATCAAAATTGAAACTAACCTATATAAGGAAACCATATCTAAACAAAGCTCATAAGGAATAAGAAACCAAAATACCTTTCAAATACTGTGTCACTCATCAGTTCCTCAATTCCATGACCTCCATCTCTTAATCGTTCTTTTAGCCCCCAGGAGTCCTAAGGATTACTCTCGATTGAAATTGGTCTCCATGGAAATCGATTTTTGGATTTGATTTTGAAGTTTAAGTATAGGTTTTAAATTAATCGATTTATGAGAAAGAAGGGTTCCTGGTTTTCATTAAGGGTCTGATTTGATAAAAGATATGGTAAGATTTGAGGAGGAAATAGATGATTGTGAAGATAAAAAATCATATCATGGATGTTTCAAGGGATTATGTCATCTGAATTTTTGAATCGTTATCGCCTGGGTCGACTCATTTTTCTCCCCGATTCGCAGAGCTTTTGCCAAAGCTATGTGTTTTTTCGCCCCGACTCGGCCTTTAAAAATATCTTTTGCTGCTTGTGGTCATGAGATAAACTTTTGGATTTCTCAAATCTAAGATTCTGTCTCATAAGTGTCTCATTTTCTTATGATTAATTTGTGACTTTTAATAAATAGTTGATTTTTCGGATCTAATTATAAGGACACGTCAAGTCTCAAAAAAAGGTTACGGGTCACCCAATATATGTATTATGTACACCGTTAAAATAATATTTTTTGAAACAATCTACTCAACAAAATGGTTGTTCTTATTTCAAATATCTTACTACTAATTATATAAAATTGATAATATAAAACAATGAATAAGTATTCCACGATTAATGGAGCATCTGTATGGTCCCAGGTTTAAGTTCATAGGTGGCTTCTGTGTCAGCTAACTTAATACACGAGGGACGAGTAGTCCTAGTCGGATTTAATAAAGCTTTCAAAGTAGCCATTTCTGGTCTATCGGAGTATTGGGGATTCTCTCCTCAGTAAAAGGAGTACGTTCAAAACAGGACTCTCCGAAAATCGGACCTTCTAGGTCAAGGTAATCGAGACGCTTAGAACTGCTAGGTTGTTCTTTAACAAATCTACCTAGGGCGTCTCTTTTACGTTCAGGCATACAAGAATTCCCTAAATTTGAAGGATAATCAATCGCAAATCAAGGACGACTCAACCAAATCAACCCTATTGATTTCTAGCAAACAAAAAGCATGATGGCTCCACTTAGATTGTTTCTAGACCAGCTTCTACTCTTCCAAGAGGCAACTGGGTATAATTTTAGCAAACCTCGTAGGACGATCCGAATAAAGTGAGTCGAAGAGAAGTAGGAGAAGCTCATAGGAGCTTTGATACCCCCACCTCTTTGGCAACGCTTCCCTGGGTTACAAGGCGGCTCTAATCGATTTACAGTAATCTTCCTGAACTTTGAGTTAGGCTAACAAGATACCCAATACGATCCTTTTGAACGACTTTCCTATAAGCTCGTTACCCTATCGATCTCGTTCTAGTCAATATTTTAAGCTTAGGTTCGCGTTCGGTATTGTTTTTCTAAGGCGGGCAAGAAGAGAACGGTGATGAAATCCGAACCCTTATCTTGTATGGCCAGGCCTTGCCCTTTACTAGCTTGTTTGTTTGGACAAACACCTATTACTTGATAATACTTCTTGCCTGATTTTGAGTACTCAAACAGTTCCCATCTAAATTTCGATTCAGTTCCATCCGTTTTGATAGGGCAACTGATGGATCATGTATAGCTGTGAGTATGTATGCTCTCACATTCAGGTAACGTGTGTTAAGTAATTGTCAAACTTTAAGGCCCTACCCAATGATTCACTGTCTAAAAGACTTGGTTGTTTGTTTGCAACATCGTTTTCTGCCATGACGCATCGCCTAACTCCCACCCCGTCTCTGGAAAAACCAAATAATTAAAGTACTACTTCAGCGGGACATTGGATCTGTAAATCCCATGCAAATTCTATCTGGTGAGAGAATGATAACTGTAGATTTAAAATCGCACATCGCTTCTTCTCTCACCAGGGCATCACGATTGTGCCTTTGCTGTTGACCTGCTTGCCGTCTCTGTCAGCCATGAATAAAATGTTAGTGGGTTCATTCGTCGGCCTGTTGTATTCTGGGGCACTGGCTCCATGGTTTGGTAGGGAGAAAATATCGGTCATTCAGTTCCAAATCAAGGCCGCAGCTGAAGCGAAAGATGCCGATCAGTCTCCCACTTGTTGAATTTCCAACAAAAAAAAAAAAAAAAATTTGAAAACAAGTTTAATCTGACTGGCAATTTTTGGTCTGCCATATTGTTATCTGGATGTAAATTTTGGATTACGGGAGACAAGCTGTAATTCCTTGGTTTTGGTTTACTATTACTGCGTGTTACCTGCAACGTAAATAAATGGTGGGCCATAAACCTAAGAGACCACCAACTTCTCGGCCTCTGCAGAGTTTAGTTTTTGCAGGGATATGACAAACCGAATGATATTTTGTTTGTGCCGCTAATGCAATACAAATTGGGGGTAAATGTTAGTGTGTCTCTAATATATTAGAAGACGGAAGGAAAGTTTAACTTTATCTAATAGAATGAATAATATTTCCAAACAGAATCTTATACTTTGAGTATCAGGACAAAGTGTGTGTGTAGTAGCATTACAGGACTGAAACAGACTATTACACAAAGAGAAGGCTAAGTGGTACTATACACAAGAGTTAACAAAGAATAACATACTCCCTGCATCACTAACACCGTCTCTCAGAAAGACTTGCACCCATTTGGCTAAGCATACTAATCCAGGCGAAGGAGATGTCTAGTCAAAACCCAGTTCTCATTGTTATTTCGCGCCCTGTATAAATTCCCTCGTGGTGAACGGCAACTACTACACAGTAGGTAAAAGCTGTCTAGGATCCCCATCTCTGGACTGAATGCACTTGCAACAAAGTTTCCCTCATAGACTGTCGTCCTATGGATAATGGAAACGGTTGGTGATAGTAACTCATGATGATTTATGGATTAAGCCATTAAGGTCATTAAAATAATGAGTAAGAACTTGTGATAAGATTAAATTACTTACAGTGGGTCGACTTCGATAGATGGAAATTCCAATCCTAATCCATGGATGTCCTTAATATATCGCACTCCTGCTTGTTTCACAATGTCAGTTCTGCATGTGGAGCACCCCTAAAGTAAGTTTCTCTTGAATTCACCACTGGTTCTATAGGAGGAATGCCTGCACCAGATGCTGACAAACTTGTATCATTCCCGCTTCCCCAGTTGGAGCCTGCAGCCTGACCCAACATTTTTTTTAGATCAGAAGAGGTGGAAGGGTAATTTTTACGTGGAGGTTGACCAAGTACGAGCGGAAAAGGGATTGCACGGGAAAAAACAATAGCACTCTCTGCATCATCCAAGTTCCTTCCAGTCAGACAAACCAAACTCTCTACAATCTCTGACATTGTCACCCTGAAACCTGCTTCTGGCTGTAATGTTAAGTTGTCACGCATACAGAAGACATCCATTCATTATACAAGCAAGAAAGAATACAGACAGCAAAGACTATTGACATGAGGAGGAGCTCAAAGGAATTAAAATTGGGAGGGTCATTTTTCTCAGCGAATGGAATTCCTTTCGGGGTAAAAACAGAAGAAGCCAGCTCTCGCATGATGTTTTGTATCTTCTAGAATGTACAAAAGCACAATGAAGTTCCTCTTATAGATCATGTTCATGTTGACGTATATGTATAAAAATCTGCGAGAATTGATAAACCATACCTGAATACAGAGAGAGACTATATCAGCAAACTGAGAGAGAACCTCAGAAGACAAGTCACAGACAATTCTGGAATCAACCATCTCTACCAAATCTTCGTACTTGTGCAGACGATACGATGCCCATCTCACCAGATATTGTTCCCTTTTTGTTCTTGTACTACATCATAACAAACACAGCAAAACACCCCACAATCATGCCACAGAAGGTGAGAAGGAAATTTAAAGAGGAAGAAAAGAAAGGAGTAAGTTCTTGGGCCTCACCTGTCAAAAGGTTTCCTTCCAGTCAGAAGTTCCAAAAGAAGCACCCCAAAGGCAAAGATGTCACCCTTCGGGTTATCCACCCGCCCTGGACCGTTGTCTGGAGTACTGTGGCCCAAGTAACTAATTGCCAGTTCAGAGGCCTATATTTGATGCAAAAACATTCTTGATCAATGCCATATCTATCGTAATAATAGAAGTATGAAAACATGGATTTTCTAAAAATTAGGTACTTGCCTTAAGCTTAGTATTATTGCCAGTAAAAGGCTTTAAAACAGCCAGACCAGAGTCACATAGACGAGGCATGAATTCATCATCAAGCAAGACATTTGCAGCCTTCAAGTTGTTGTGAGCAACAGGAGGGGAACTTGTAGAGTGTAAGTAACTGGTTCCAGCACATCAAAGGAAAAACCATCAAAACCTACAACATAATACTTGAAAAAAGACTACTTTATCGAAAACAAACAAGCTGAAGGGAATACTTACTCCAGGGCACGGGCAATACCAAGTGCAATATTCAAGCGAACATGCCATGGAAGCGGATGTTGGTCATTGTAGTGAAGTTCATTCTCAAGTGACCAATTTTTGACATACTCGTAAACAAGAATATGTTGCCCGTTTTCAATACAATAGCCAGTGAGCGTTACAATATTTGGGTGTCTAAGACGGGCAACATTCTGAATAATATTGAAGAAATGTTCCTCCTCGTGAAGAGATAATGCTACTGTATCAACAACCCTTGCAGCAAAGATCTGTGGAAAACCAGCAATGATGTCTCAGAACCTGTAAGTATCACTTTATCCTAAATATTATAAATCTGTAAAATTTACCTGGCCATCAGTGAACTGGGCCTTGTAGACAGAACCAACGGAGCCCTCTCCTAGAAGATTATCTTTGCAGAAGCCGTTTGTAGCCAACTGTAGCTCTGACAATGTGTACGTTTTAGCAACTGGTTGATTTCTGCTTTGTCTTCTTCTGTTAAGGTCTTCTGTCTGGTTAAAATGAACAGATGCCGCACGCCTTAGACGGGGAACAGGAGGAGATGCAACCATCATTAAGCTTAGGTGCTCTTCTGATTCAGCGAAGGAAGATTCTGGATAGAAATGCATAAAGAAGAGAACTAAGTGAGTATATATGAAGTGGAATGCAGAAGGTAACACAGTAAAGTGAACTAACTTCCCTGCTGGTCAGGGTGAGGGTGTGTTTCCTCAATCCTCAATTATGCCTAGCAACAGTTATTGGATATCAAAGAGAGATTAGCCATCCTATTACCACTAAATTTAATATTTTTGATTTGTTGCGTAGTACAAGCCATCACAAGACTAGCTAAAAACGATTAACGACAAGCAAGACAAGAATAACGAACTTCGAAAATCCGGGGACAAGAAAATTTAGAATATGATCAAACACACTCAGGATTTTCTAAAGAATGGTGCACGACATTCTATTCGTGCATCTACAATATTATATATACTTCTAATTGTACTCATTTATATTATGCATGGGTTCTAGACAAGGAAAGTATAAAATAATAAAAATGCAGAAGAATAAAAGCTGAAAGTAAGACCTCACCTATTACCGTGGCTGTACTGACTGGAGTATGATATCCGTTATGGTTGTTCTCCAAGTTTTCAAGCTTGCTAAGATGAGATCTTGTGATTTGGATTGCAAGGAGGGCTGCTGCGCAGGTTGCCACTAGAGCTACTCCACCGACTGTAAATGCTATTGCTCCAGGAGTCAATCTTTTTTGCTTCTGTTTACCTTCTCTGGGAACAGGATAGTTCTCAATGGCATTTGACTGTGCTTTTGGGAAGTTCTCGACATTTTGATCAGTTGGGATAGTGTCAGTAGGGAAGCTCCATGGAGGGTAGTCAGCTCCTATTTGGAATGCATTTTCGCTAAACCTGGTAAAAATAAAGGGCACCGAAAACATGCTAAGTTTGTATATACCTATGCTATGTTGTTTAGTAGAGTACTAAAAGACATATAAAAAGAAATAGAATGTTTAAAATTCGTAAATCTTACCATAAATTCTGTATATTTTCAAATTGCTTAGGAATAACACCACTGAAGTGATTATTTCGAATGTCGCTGAAATTCAACGGATAAAAATTTTAAATAAAAATTGCTATAAGAAAAGAAAATGCTTAAGAAGAGGTAAAAGATTAAGTAATAGCAACTGTGATTGTCACGTACAGATCAGTGAGTGGGAGATAAGCTAGAAAGACTACTGATCCTGTGAATTGGTTATTCTGTAGGAATCTGCAAGCATACAAGAACTCTATTATAAGATTCAAAATGAAGGCAATCTGAAAAAAGTGAATTTAATTAAATCGATTATTTGCTACTTACAATCCAGTAAAATTCGTCAAACTTCCGAAGGAGATTGGGAGATCTCCAGTGAAGTTGTTGTACGATAGATCCCTGAAATTACAGCACAGTTGGGTCAAGGGTAGATCATGAAGCTCAAATATGTTTCTGTATAAAGAACACTACAAATTTAGGACCACTGCAAACAGGTCTTTTGTTCAGTTTCATATAAGCACCAAAATAACAAGGTTAAGAGACTGTACATCTGTTTTAGATTCGGAAGACCCATAAACACATTGCCTACTGGCCCGGATAAGGAATTGTGAGATAGATTCCTGCACACAGAAAGAGCTTTTAGGACTATCATATGAGTAAACTTAAATGTTGAGGCAATAATAGGTCAACAACTTACAAATGCCGCAGATATTTCATCGACGTCAGGGAGAAAGGAATATTCTGATTGAAATTGTTGAACGACAAGTCTCTGCGTTTTTAGTAACAGATGAGTCAACTATGAAGAAAAGCTGAATATTCAAGAAATAGAAGGTAAAAAGTCTTACATATGTGTGGCATTTGGAGGTAAAGATGAAGGAATTTCTCCCTCTATGTGATTGAAGCTAACATCCCTGTAGGAAAAAACCCAGATAAAAGAAGTATGTAAGCTTACATGGAGGTTGATATAACTCAAAGACAGCTTTCATTTTATATTATGTGAAAACCACTCACAGCTGCTTCAAATTAAAGAGGCTGAAGAGATTCCCTCCTAGACTCCCATTTAGCTCTAGCCCATTTATTTTACTGCTTGACAGTAGCCAGGAAAATGTTATTTTCAACCAAAAAGAAAAAAAGATACCAAAAGCTACAAGGGCATACAATTAAAATGAAAGAGTTCTTAGTATTACATGAACATAATGGAGGATCCAGAGCATGAGATCCCTTTCCATGACTCCTCACAGGGATCCCCTCCATTCAGTTTCCATCCATCCAACTGTGGTGGTTGGTTGAGTGATTTATACAAATCTTGAAGAATGGTGACTGAAAATTGTAAAAGCATTTTAAAACAGTGAGTTTCTTCAACAAAATTATAGGGCCAGTTTTTTGGCTAAAGCTATGCTAGACCAAACCAATTAGCACTACGAATTCTAAGCAACTATAAGCATATGAACTATATGTTCCTCACAAATTTCACCAAGAAAAGTAATTAATCAAAAATTGCTACATGAACCTTGTTTTTTCACATCATACAAGAAAAGGAATCTTCCCCTCCAAAAAAATTCATCAGAAAGAAACATCTGAAAAAGATATGAAAGATTGAAGAATATAAAACGAAAATAGGAGATGAAAGTATCAATTACCATCAGATGGATCAGTTAATGCAGAAGCTTGATGTATCAGAACTGCCGAGAAGAGAATTGTAGCAAGTAAAACCCACAGATAGTGTTTAGCCATTTTCAACATTCGGAATTACAGAGGCAGTAATTCAAGAAACTGCAAGAACAAACAAGAATACAATCCATTAATTACAAATACTTGAAGAATCAAACGTAGACCTAGAATTACACACAAAATTAAAGTAGTAACTAAGAATCTTGAGAGAAATTTAGAGCAGTAACTGAGAATCCAGAGAAAATGCAACCAAGAAAGATAAAAACGAATCAAAAACACCCAAAAATTACATAAAAGATTTCTCGTAAATTCGTACCTGAGTTTTCTAATTGAAGATTTCTTGAAGTTCTTCAAGAAACCAGTCGTACACGAGAAACTTCTTCAACTAAAGAAACTTATAATCTAGGGTTTCACCTCGAGAGTTGGGAGAGGGAGAGAAAGAGAGGGAGACGGAGAGATGCAATGTCGGTTCAGAGAGAGAGAGAGGGAGAGTTCAGTAGCGTAACAGAATCAGTAATGCTCTGCGTCTGCGCTCCATGAGCCTAAAACGGTTAGTTGTTCCAAGTGCTTTCCAATATAACACGTGTGATACCATTATGCGTTACTACCCAATCAAAAGACGTCACGTGGAACTCCAAGCCAGAGGATTCCAATCCAACGATGTAGAATCAATTGCACTCTCCTCGTTTCGTCACGTTATCTCGGAGTTCCGCTTTTATCGGATTATGCTATAGAGGGCGAAAAGTTTTCAAGAGGAGAACTTAAAAGAAAGTTGTAATGTCGATTGTCGGAAGGAACTAAATATGTGACCGACTTGTCCTCTAACCAAATTGAATAAAATTCCAACTTAGATCTATATTACTATCACACCCATCGAGACGGGGTGTTGTATCTGTTGGAACATTTGCCGAAATCCGCCTGCAAAACAATCACAAAGAAAAACCAAACAAATAATGTTATGGCTGAGTCACGACCAGGTCGCTCTCTTTAAGACGTTTCGCGACTCTGCCCAAGATTGTGCAAGCAGTTCTTCCATATCGCGTCGTCCCCATGATAAAACAGCCGAGTAAATTCTCTTTCACAATCACTCTTGCACTTGAGAGGATGTGATACTTGTACACTTCTATTCTTGCTCATAATCAAATTTGTAGAAAACAAGTGATAATCATACACTAGTTTTCTTTCTCTCAAAAATTCTTATTGTTCTTTGAAAACCCCAAAACATTAAAGAAAAAACTCTTCTTTTTTTCCAACCAAAAATCTGATTTTGTATTCAAGAGTTTCAATTGACTTTAATGAAAACATTAATATGATTTAATATAAACCATTACTCTTGTAACATGAAACGGTAAAAGAATTTATGACAAAAATAAATTTCCTTTATGAGTATCATTAAGATCATGAAAAATAACTTTAATAAAAAATAATAAATGGAAACAAAAAATTTGTTTTAAAGAATATGTTTCCAACAATCCCCCACTTATATTTTTAAAAACATTGAGCAAGATCTATATAGTGATGTGCATAAGTAAAGGTATCTTTCGATTTTGAACCTTTACATAGTGCTAAACTCTCTAGAAATCTGACCATAGAGTGAACGTAAGTCTTTGAACTCTAGGAGATAAGAAGATTGTCTAACACACACAAAACTATACTAGTGTAAAGTCTAAAGCCAGCACATTACGGCCCTGTGCTTGAATCCCGGTTTAATGAATGATCTAGAGAATTGCCCATATTCTCATAGAAAGCGGCCACACTTTCACATCCATATAGGTGAGTCTATCAAGAGTAATCCTGTAGCTAAGTACCCCACTCTAAATAGAGATATACACATCATTAAGAGTTTTTAGAAATAAAAATTCAACCTTAACTCGCTTCAGGATATCATGCGTGGGATGAATTCTCAAAAGCATGATTCAGTGTCTACATATTATCCGTGACTTAGCCTCATTTGAACCTACATTTTGGGATCTCCATTCATAGGTAGGGATTACCTTTTGAACCTACTCCTGGAATCTTGAGTTATAGGTTGGGTGTCCATCACGAACAACTATGTTCATATCATTTGTGAATCGTTATTCCCTTTGAACCTATTCCTAGGTGGGTATCCATCACAAATGACTCAATTCTCAATGGGCATCAACATCATCCCATAAGATGTATTCACACCTTCTTATCAATCATTTCGTCAAAGGATCAACGATAACTCCTTTCAGACCATATATAATCCATTTCTCATAGCATCAAAAATGCTTTTCTATCACCATATTTGTCGACTCTACCGTTGTAATTAACGGTTCTCAAATTTTGCAATAGCCGCGGTACTATCGCATTGGATTAATATGTCTGTTCTTCCTCTATCTAATAGAGGATTGAATCGCTCCATCCCGAAGAGGATTCATCTGAAAGTATTCCAATCAGTTTCACAATATCCATAAAGGATTTCGGTATACATTTAGATAATGTATTTCTAGGTGTAAGAAGTGTTTGAAACATCTCATAACGTTCTCAAAATTTTACCAATTTTCCCTACTAGGATTGGTAAATCTGAATATAAAACCCCCACTATGGAAGCAATATATTACACCCCCACTGTAAAAAAAATATATATATAGTCAATCACGTATCAAAGAAACATACCGAGCTATCATATTCATGTCTAGTGCAATCACACAAAATCTCAAAAGCATTAGCACTAAACCAAATGAGTGAAAACTAGTTTATAGTCAGACTATATATATTTCTATCTCTTTTTATTTCTTTTTTCATTGAAATGAAATAGATCCAAAGAAAGAAAAAATTCATTTCAAAAACATACACCATCTTCACTCAAGTCTTTCATATCAAATAATAAACTAAGCATGTTCTCAATTTCATTTTCATCCTATAAGTTAGAATAAAATTCAACAAATCACTTATGCATACAAAACAAAGAGTATTGTGCATTTCACTTTCATCGATTCTGAAATCATTCGAATGAATCAAGTAAACAATTTATTTTTTTAAATTTTTTTAAAGTTGTTTTCATAGTATAAATGATAACTTATCTAACTTATATGCTTTCTTTTATTGTAGAAACTACACAGTTTTCCATGTTTGGTTTACATAGATTCTCATCTTTAACTTACATAAAAGTATATATTTCTACTTATGACTATAACAAATCATACATCATAAAAACAACATCAACAAAACAATCATGTAAGTTAAATTTTAGCGACATGAATGCAAGTATCCACGATTTTCTGTTTGCTTGTCTGAAAACATTAGGCTCATGAATTTATTGTTCCAAAGATTAATCTTTTAAAGAACAAAGTTACTTTCTATGAGAATTTATCTTTCAAATTATAAGCAACAAAATATTCATGACTAAATTTTAGTCTCACTATAAATATGTTTTTTTTAGGATCGTTCATCTTCATTTTTCTAGTTCTTCTATTTTTAAATCAAAGTTGTTAAATCATACGATATGGAACCCCCACTATTTTTTTGACACAAACAAGAATTTCAAAACAATATACAAAGTTCAAAAATTGTGAAAAACTAATGAACCAATGATCAACATCCAAAACGTTTTACACATTATAGAGGATAAAAAATCAAACAATTTTCATAAAGTCAATATCGCCTAATTCACGACTCAAACAATTATATTTAATACAAGCTACTAGGAGCATCAAGCAAGTATTTATAAAATTATCAAACACTTTACTTCATTTAATATCATTGCAAGTTGCGTAAGATTACATACACATTATTCGAAAAATTCACCAAGTTTAGAGGAAAACATAACATGCTCATACTCATCACTAACTCATTCATGTGGAAACATTCAAAGTTCAAGTCGCGTTATGGTAAGATTTCTATGTTAGGTTCAACCATTTCATACATAACATATCATTTGTAGTACCGCAATGATCAAATTCCACAATTTTCTAATTTCAATCTTGTTAAAAACAAAATAGGCAGAAATTAGATTCTTTCTCATTTCGAAAGTATGAACATCCTTAACAAGATAGTTCTACCCGAAGTAAGCTTTGACACCATACCAATACCGAGAATCCTAGAGATGTGAGTATAACTCAACACCACTTTCTTTCAAACGATTTGGTTCAACTTTTGAACCATAACCTATCAAAACAAACATTGTGTAAAACACCAATATATACCAACCTCTCACCGTATCCACAATACACATTAACTTAGCTTAAAAAGCGTTGTTAATAACATTTGATATCCTTGCAATGCCGTGCAAGAATAGCAAATAACTTCATAATCAATATTATGTTCATTTCTTGGTGAGAGTTGATATTCGCATTTGTTTTGATTAGGTTTCTAATTATTTCGATATTGGTTTCGTATCAAATTCTATCTCATAAGTTCCAAACTTATATGAGTCATATGTTTATTGTCATACACAATAATTCTCAACATCTTGTTTCCCTGAAATTTATTCTAAGATTGAACAATCAATTTATTCAATTTAGAACGTCATTATTTGATCACTACAATAACTACAAATAGTTCATCAAACATGCCTCAATTGCTTTTAAAGCTCAATTGGTTATAAACCATTGTCCATTCTTTGCGCACCAACAAAGAAATCAGCAACCCCATTGCTCCACACATCGATTAATCTCCCGCAATTTTTATTTCATTGGAAAATAAAAACTTGCTCAAGTAAGTGAATTTTCACCTGTCACAATCATGTACATGTGAGCATTTGAAACAAAAAAATATGTAAGGTATGCACTTACATAATTACTTAAAAATCAAATAAAACATATCACTCCATGTTTCTCTTAAGTTTCAAACAAAGATTCAAAGTTATATAGTTATAACATCATACATATAGTTATAACTTTCTATTAAGCATATTATCAAACACATGTAGTGCATTAGTTTGATTTCTAACAATGATCTTCTTTTTCATTACCAAAACAAGAGTATGAAGTAATAAAAATCAAAATCAAAACATGAATTTTAATGTAATTTATTACATCTCAATCTCTAATCTCTAATGTTATCATCTCCTATTTTGGACAACCATACACAATGATTTTGAAATCACCACATCTCTCAATCTAAGAACCCAAACATGAAATTTCAAAACGGGTTTTGAATATAAGTTCATGATTTAAAAGTTTCATGTTACACACAAACCCAAAATATAAGCAAAGAGATCATAAAAACTAAATTAATCAATACTAAATTTCTAATCGTCGGAAATTTTCAGCAACGTTATTCAGTTTTGTAAAATACTCTAAAAATACTTTTCGGACTCCAAAAATTATGAAATTTGGAGAAGATGATCCTCATGATGTCTTATACATATGGTAAAATTCTAGAGCCAATTCATTTTTCGTGTATGAGATAAAAATAAATCTCTACAGCATGTTAAAAACATTTGTTTAACATCAACAATATTTTTTCTATGTCAAATATTCACAAAGAAAATTATTTAACCATGTTATTCCTAGTCCATCAAGATAAGATATAAATTTTACTTTACGTACCAAGTAACCTAATTCAAAGCATCATGGTTTATCGCAAAACAGAAATTATACCGTTATATAATTATATTAAACAAATTAAACAATGATACTTATCGCGTTTGAGCAATTGTTTTCTTTCGATATCCATGGAAGAATAATTCGTCTTAAAATTGTTGGAACATTTGCCGAAATCCGCCTGCAAAACAATCACAAAGAACAACCAAACAAATAATGTTATGGCTGAGTCACGACCAGGTCGCTCTCTTTAAGACGTTTCGCGGCTCTGCCCAAGATTGTGCAAGCAGTTCTTCCATATCACGTCGTCCCCATGATAAAACAGCCAAGTAAATTCTCTTTCACAATCACTCTTGCACTTGAGGGGATGTGATACTTGTACACTTCTATTCTTGCTCATAATCAAATTTGTAGAAAACAAGTGATAATCATACACTAGTTTTCTTTCTCTCAAAAATTCTTATTGTTCTTTGAAAACTCCAAAACATTAAAGAAAAAACTCTTTTTTTTTCCAACCAAAAATCTGATTTTGTATTCAAGAGTTTCAATTGACTTTAATGAAAACATTAATATGATTTAATATAAAGCATTACTCTTGTAACATGAAACGGTAAAAGAATTTATGACAAAAATAAATTTCCTTTATGAGTATCATTAAGATCATGAAAAATAACTTTAATAAAAAATAATAAATGGAAACAAAAAAATTGTTTTAAAGAATATATTTCCAACAGTATCCAACTCATGTGTTCGTGTTGATACATTTTGAACTCTTGTTTTTGAACCTGTTGTGGATACAGAAAATATCTTCGCTACGTGGAGGAATCTAAATGTACAAGTACCAATGAGCAATATTCGTCAAAGATATTATTGTCGTAATTAGAGAAATAGCATTTAATAGGCTGGCAGAGAGGTCAAATCACTAATCAGAATACTAACGGAACAATCAACGAGAAGAAAGGTGACGAAGTTAAAGAGTAACGAGTAACTTATCTACAACGAAGATTTGGTACGAAATTAATAGAATGGTCAGCAGCGAATAAAAATAACGAGAAAAGAATGATACTTGGCGAAGATAAATTAATGTGCAAGAAAAGGGAGACAATCGTCCTAGCATATCGTCGGGGGTTATCGCCGAAGAATATAACTTTATTAGCTGTCATCCACTATGTAGCGAGGCAATCCAAAATCACATGAAAAGTGTGAGTGGGTGCGAAGTAAATGATGAGTTGTATTCCATTATTTGAATGCCTATATAAGAGGCAAGAAGGAGGGTTGAGTAATTTTAATTAAGTTCTGGAGATATTCTGAGAGAGTTCTGTAAATTGAGAGTTAGGGTTTTGTGTGTAACAGGTTCCTTCCTCTTAATATTATCATCTCACAATTAAAATAGTGTCTAGATATTCATCATGATTGAGTATTTGTATTCTCCTATCGGTTTATAGATTGAGGTTTATATTTGAGTGTATACTGTAAGATTTCCTGCAGTTACATTTTGGCGCATAGAAACAGTTTACAGGAGTAAGAGGATTTATCCTCACCTGTCGAGTTGTTTAGAAACATGGTTCGAATTCATAGCTTTTGTTGTTGTTCTTTCCTTTACTTTGTTTTTAAGCATTTTTATCATCTTATTTTCACAAAGTCTAGATTTACATATCTCATTTATTATATTAGCAATACCTTCAGTTCAGCAGAAACAAACTACACAAAGATCAAGCAATTAATATTAACATTGGTTTATGCAACCCAGAAACTTCACACCTATTTTCAGACTCATAAAATTAAAGTATTAACCAAAACTCCAATTGAGTCAGTCTTAAAAAATACCCAAAGAGTATAAAGAGTCGGGAAGTGGAACGCGCAGATTGAGCAATTCGTAGTGAAGTACGAAATCTTATCTTCGCCGAAGTCTCAAGTAATAACAGATTTTTTGGCTGAATTTCCTTTAGAAGAAGACGAATATGTAGAAGAGATGATGGATGTTGACGATGAGCGCACAGATCCACAGGATTTACTTTAAGAGCGTAACCCACGTAGATGGGAAATATTTGTGGATGGATCTGCGAATAGCAAGGGCAGAGGCATTGGAATTGTTTTCACTTCCCCCGGTGGAGCTAGAGTTGGACATACATTCAGGTTAGAATTTGAATCTACAAATAATGAGACAGAGTATGAACCGGTAATACATGCTTTAAGATTAGCAATTGAAATGAAATTAGATGATATCAGGCTGACAAGTGACTCACAACTCGTAATTCGACAAATACAAAGGCAATACAATGCAAATGATCGTTCGCTACAAAAGTACCTTCAACTTGTCAATCGATATTCTACTCGTATACCAAACATCATTTGGAGGCATATATGCAGAAAAGATAATCGTTATGCTGATGAATTAGAATTCATCCCGTCAATGATGGTGAACCCAGAAACAAGATTTATCAAAATAGGAAGGTTAAGACATCCATCCATAGATATGGAAAACCATAGCATAAATGTAATGATCTTGGAAGATCACGAAGGAGAAAAGCAGTTGGGAAGATCAGACTGGAGAACCCCCGTTCATGAGTTCTTAGAGAAGGGAAGAATTACCTTGTGATAGGTTATTGGCGAACAAGATCAGAAGTAATACTATGAATTATGAGTTACGAGATGGAGTGATATGTCGAAGATCTTTCCTTGGACCATTGTTGAGGTGCTTATCGTGCGAAGAAGGGATGGAAATAGTGAAAACCATACATTATGGGGACGCATGAAACCATAATGGAATAAGATCACTAGCGCATAAAACTAAAGGACAAGGCTATTTTTGGCCTTACATGCACGGTGATACGAAGGAGGTGACTTCAAGATGCGTCAACGATATGGAAAGTGAATTCATGCTCCTGTGATAAATTTGAATTCAGTATTAAGTGTATGGTCCTTTGCGAAGTGAGGCATTAACATCGTAGGAACTCTTTCGTTTTGAAGGAGGCTCTCAGCCTCATAGCCCTTACTCTTAGGCAAGGTTTGATAAACGGTCGTTTTTCCCGAGAAAACGGCCGTTAAAACGCTCACGCCTATGTAGCGTGCCCGTGAAGGTCACCGATACGCTTGTCTAAATAACACCGATAAATAGTGAAAAACGACGTTATTTAGACCCGTTAAATCTGTTTTCACGCATGTGATAACCATTTTTCTAAAATTGATTTTTACGTTTTTTTCGTCTAAAAAACATTTTAACATAAGTTTTTTAGACTGTTTTTTCCATTGCACACCCGTTATACCCGTCTTTTAGAAAAACCAATATAAAAATACTATTTTAATCAATTTTTTATTTCTAAAATAAAAGATTAAGAATTACAATTAAAAAAATTAAAATAAATGAATAAACAAATAAAATAAAAAACGTAGTAACAACGTTATATAGACCTGATATAACCGTTTTCACGCATGTTAAAACCGTTAGATAGGAAATTCTGATTATAATTTATTTATTTTTTCTATTTAACCGTTATCACACCCGTTATTTCATAAAAACATCAAATAAACGCGTTTTTTCCTAAACAACGCGTTTTTTTTGCTCGAAACGTGCTCACACCCGTCAAAACACGTTATGACGGTCACGTCCTATGACCGTAACCCGACCTGTGACCCGTTTTTCAAACCTTGCTCTTAGGTACGGGGGAGTATTACTATTTCGGGAACCAAACCGTTATTTTTTTCTTTTTTATCCAATCCTTTTGTTTTCCTTCGAAGTCAAAGAAAAGTCAACTATTTTAGCTTTTCTCACATTTATATTTATATTTCAGTTTTAATGAGCGATGATCATATATCTTTTTGAGTTTCCCTTCTGAAGCTTCGTTAATGGCTGACAAGGATATAAACAATGAGGATGATTACATGGCCGATCTCTCCATCTTTCTTCCTCCCGAAACTTCTCAAAATCCTGCCAAAGTTCCACTCAGAAAGGTAAGTATAGATTTCACAATCACTCTTAGTTACTCTTCCTTTTAATTTGTTTCATCTAATTATCTTCATATTTTTCTCAGAAGAACTTAACCTCTAAACGCATAACTCATGAGCCATCAAATAAAAAATCTAAAACCCTAAATTGGCAAGAACAAAGGAAATTAGATAGAGAAAGAAAACAACGAGAGGAAGATGAGAAAACCCTAACCAACATGGAATCTGCAATTCCTCAATCAAATATTGGTTTCAAAATGCTGAAGCAAATGGGTTACAATCCAGGTTCATCACTAGGAAAGGGCGGGTCAGGTCTGGCTGAACCAGTTGGAGTTGAGATAAGGCGTTCTAGAGCTGGGATTGGTAGAGAAGATCCAGTCAAGGAGAAAATTAAGAGAGAGGAATTTAGAGCTGGAAAGAAGAAAGAAGAAGTTGAGGGTTTGATTGTTGAATTTGGTTCTAGGCAGAAATTGCAGTGGAAAAGCAGAAGATTTGTTTATAATTACCATAAGGCTACAGCCGTTCTCGATCAATTGGAGAATAAAGAGATCATTGAACCAATTAAGAAGGAAGGAGAAGATGAAGAAGAGGACGAAGAAGAAGAAATAATCACAGAAGAGGTACATTTCCCTATCTATATTTTCATGACTTATTGTTTGGTTAAAATTTGGAATTGGTTCTAGTTTTTATGCATGAAACTGAGCTTTTGGTAAAGTTCGGTAATCAATTTGGATATGATGAATTCTCGGCTATTTGGTGGATATAGCAGTCGAAATCTCTAGTCTTAAGATTACAAAGTTAGTTGTGTTGTTAAGCAAAATTCTGGTAATCAGTTTGGTGTGCATAGGACTTAGAAGTTAGTGGTCCATTTAGTTTCTGACTGAAATTAGTGTCTCAGTCAAGCTGTATCACTTATCAATTTGGTCTCTTTAGCATCAATCAAGTGAAACTTGATAATGTCCACTTTAAGGAGTTAGTGCCTCATGTCATTAAGCAATAGTGACTCAGTTTCAAAGCCGATTTCGAACTGATTGTTTTAAGAAATTGCATTAACGAGTTTGTGCATAATTAGCTCCTATAGATTGAAGAAATGCAGATTTGGCTTTCGTAGTTTCTGAATTTAGTAGCTAAGAAAACCGTGACTTGATGTTTAAAAAGCTAATATTCGGATTTCGACTTGGTTTCCAGTTTGTCCATCATTAAGTTAATGGAAGTTTGTCCAGTGTCTGGAGAGCTATTACATAGTTTAGACTTACGGTTGCTCTTTATGCTTTTCTGTTTTTTATGCTAGTTGGTTTACAATGTGTACATCATCATTCATGATCAAAACCAAAATAAGTGTAATTTATAAGCATCAGATCAATGCAATTTGGACCTTGTAGTTGTGACTGTATCATCTCCCTGCAAGTTTTTGTCTGGAGAAGATACATTCTGGGTGATATTTCAAATAGTTTTTTCCCCAGGAAGTGACAGTTAACATCTTCATGTATGCAGGATTTACTTGAGATATTAGTTAAGCTGCGGGACAAGCATCGGTACTGCCTCTTCTGCGGATGCCAGGTGAGCTACTTGATTATTTATTTTAAATCTCATAGGTCTGGGAGGTGTTTAGAAATGCTTGTGGCCTTTTTCGCTGGAGTTCTTATAAGTTGTCCCCATTTGTTCTGATTGTTTCTCTAAAACACAATCCCATTTTTTTGTTTTAGTATGAATCACTCGAGGCACTGTCATTGAACTGTCCTGGAATCGATGAAGATGATCATTGAATCAAAATATCAGATAGTTGAACATCTTCAGAATTGCATTCACTCGACTGTAAATTATGTATTGAGAATGTGCTACTTCTGAACCAAGTACAGAACCAGGAGATGTTTTGTGTTTGTACAACCCACCACAGTGTCATGGTGTACTGCTGAACCAGAGCCAGCACTGCTTGGATTTGAGTACTTCTGCATGTCCTAAGAACCAGAATGTAGTTATAGTTGTTATCAAGCTTCATTTCATTGATGGTGCCGGTCTCCGTTTTTTTCGGAGGATGTGGTGCTGCTTTGTATTAAGTTCTCACTAGAATCATGGATAGGAAATTCCATGAAAATTTTGTGAAATTTCTGACAGTTATACCTGTTGCTTGACCATTAAACTAATCAATGCTCGTACTCGCAATTTGTACTATCATTTTATTGATCAGCTATAGTAGCTACATCATTCTTGAGCTGCTTTCAACTTCCCATTTGTATGCCATGGTCCCGATCCATTCCTTGTTGAGACCTTTGAAGGTCGTAAACTGCTTCCCAGCATTATTGGACCAAATGTAATTGTTTACTTCGATGGTCAAATCCCAAATCCTAAGTACTTGGTCTCTGCAATTTACTCAGAGATGTAGCATCTCCTCCATCAAAGTTGGCTTGCATCTCATTTTTTGCACTTCCAGAGCATTTTCTGACCTTAACTGTTAATGTGTTGGACATGTTTTAAATAGAGTTATTGACGCCTCAATCCAACCTCCTTCCCCATATCTCCTCTCTATTACAGTAGTTCCCATAAAAATGTGAACTCCTAATGGAAAATCCATTTGTCATTTAGTTTGAGGTTGGAGGATGGGTTTGGGATAGACTGAAAAATAGCTTATCTGATACAGTGAAACACCAAATTCGCAGGAGGCCCTATTACCTGACCGCTTGTCACAGATCGTTAAAAATGAATAAATCCCTGAAACTGCTATCTATAAGATAAATCTAAATGGAATCATCACACACACACAAACAGAAAGATCCTTAAAGAAGATAAAATGAAATTTCAGCATCCAAGCCCAGGTTTGGCATTTACTAATACAGTTCATACAACCTAAAATAAAGCATTTTAATAAACAAGGTTTTTGGATTCAAGCAACTGTACCTTGAGACATGCCACAGAAACAGTCATTTTAGCAATTGCCAGAGGCGGATGTCTTAGCAAGATAATACAGGCCCCAGAAACTTACATTAGCCAGATGCATATCTCATAGAGACCAGTGCATCTGTTGAACTGACGATGTGTCATACGCCCTGGAGTGAGCAAGTTCCATGTACTGCCTGTTCTCCACAGCATGATGAGCTAACTCAAGCTCGCCACCGGAAAACTGAAGGTTGGTGTTCATGGGTTGTGAAGTAACCTGCCCAAGGCCCAAATCATGGTGGTGCAATTCATGGGAATTGCCACGGCCACCACCTTCATCGTTACCCTTAAACGCCCACGAGCTAACCGTGTAACCATTACTAACAGCACCTTGATTTGGTGCTGTTGATTGAGATACCATTGGAGCCCCTTCGCCGTTCATTAAGTTATTAACAGAAACACTGGACGAAGCTTGGTTATTTCTTGGGTCCCATGATTGGTTTGACAGAAGAGAGAGAGCACAGCCAGAGTCGGAGACTCCAGCAAAACACTCACCCGGAGGTATTCTAGAACTGGAAAAAACGGACCCACCTGCTGCAGATGAACCTTGCATATAAGTGTGGGACCCCTGATAGAAGACATTTGCTGGAGGATACTGCAGTGCGAGAAACTTTCCTGTAGCAGTGGGTTGATCAGCACTTGTCCTTGAGGTCGTCCAGCCATCCCTTCCAGACATTCTTGGATATGCTGCAAAGTCCATTACAAAGCCACCACCTCTGCTGCTATCTTCTGTCACATAATATTTACAGAACAGTTGAAACCAACTCACCAAACAAGTAGTGGTTAAAAATAGACACAAGAAGAACAAATGACAACCATCAGGACTTCACTGCCATGTCCAAAAGTAATGTTCCTAAATTTTTGTTAAGGTTAATTCTGAAGATGGCTCAAAATTTTATACAAGGATAGTAGTTTATGATAATTACCACTTCAACAAAAAAAACTCCATGACAATTTTCAGATTTTAAAACCAAACATGTTTTGACTATCTAAATACTAAAGCATAACCCATTCCATACTAAAGCATTTTCAGATTTTAAAACCAAACATGTTTTGACTATCACAAACCAATCGCGGCTTTATTTAAGCATGCATAGCATATTCAAAGACGTTTAGGTCTATGCATAAACCTGACTGTCGACTAAGCTTGGCAGGTCAGATTACAACTTGAACCAAAAGTTAACTTTATCTATATTTCAAACCAGTTAAAAGTGTCCTTGAGGTGAAGTTGAACTTGTCAGGCTTGGTTTTCCCTACCCTAGTTTGTACCCATGGTTTATATGTTACTATCTCACCTTGAAGAGATGTTGAAAGTCTACCATAGCGTGAAGATAACAAAGATCCAGGTTGCGGCTTCCGGCGACGCTCATTGTGGCCAGCTAGACGTCTACGGCAACTTCGCTTTCCTTGGTCAAATTCAGGGAGCTGATGAAATCTGTGCACAAGCTACCCAATAAGTCATAAACCTAAAATCATAGAGAACAAGGTATTTCCAGTGTATGATCAAAAGATAGCATGACAAACACGGGTATAGATACAACTACGTGAATAGAAAAATTCATGATTCGACTCTTCATAAAAAAGTCCCAACTAACAACATGACAGTAATCCTTAACATGACAGGCAGAAACGTCTGTTTTCAGTGCATCAGACTTCAATGTATTTGGACAAATGCTAATCCTCATTAATATTTCTACTGGTTGTTTGAATATAGCAGATAGTTATATGTTTGAAGGCTTGTATACAAATTCCAGTACCAATTTCTAAAAAATTCAAAATAACTGAATTACATCTGCAGAAAAGATACCTGTATAACTGCCCATTCCTGAATTATTGCAATTTAGTCTGACAAGTTTATGGGTAACTCCAAGTCATTCCAATTAATTTGAATCATTTAGCAGTCAAACTAAATATCACACAGAATATGCACTGGAAGACCAAAATAGGACAAGAACTTTAATTTATTTTTTCCATAAAAAAAAAGAGTTTTCCAATAAAAAAAAGCTCACTCTTGATATTACAACTCACATTATACAAATCCTCATTATACCTTCAAATACGAGGAGGTAAAAAAAAAGCCCCTTCTCTATATTGAGCAGTGGGTAAGATAAATTGGGAAAAGTTGCACGGGTATGTAAAATATAAAGCTACCTGGCTACCTACCACATGTATAGAGACCACCACCAAAAATGTCAGCGGGCATGCCATAAACAGTTAAGCAGGGCATAGAAGTTTCTTAACTTATTAGTTTAGAAACCATGAAGAGATTAGCTTTAAAAGATTCCAAATACCGTGGTTACCAAAATCACTTAAGGCATGATCATAAGTGTAGTTTACAGAACCACGCCTCACAACGACTAGTTTCAAAACTAAAACATTAACTACCCAAAGTCTATACAACTATTACTAGACTTCTATATCTCCGACAATTCCAAATTAGAAAAAGACATTTCTATAAAGCATGGATAGTCAAATCACTGAATCAAATTATAGATGTGGGATATTACCACTCCAAGGGGTACGAAGAAGAAAGCAAAAAATGGCATCAATATGATATGCTAGGAACAAGGTTCAAGAGGAAAAAGTGGAGGAGAACATCATAATCAAATTTTGTACCACAAGCAATTACAATGACACAATCAGACTTCAGTTCCTATACTACTAAATACACACTGCTGTGTTACTAAATTTACTGCAGGATAAACTAATTTAGAAATTGGACGGGACTTTCTGTGTCTAAGTACAACTCTTATTTTCATTCCAAAGTTCTCACATTTACCATCTTTGTCATGCCAGCATCAAAACTCCCTATTGGCTATTTTAAGAGAGACAGTACAGAGTTAAGGATTGAGTGTTTTTTTTTTCCCGGCAGTTGACTTGTAAACGTAAAGTTTTGACCCGATTTGAAAAGGATGAGAACGCACTGTGGGTGACAGTTTTAATTAACATAAAATTGCCTTGACTGAGAACCCCTCTCAACCTCTTAAGTAATGAGCCAACCCACAACAAGAGAAGCAGAATAGTCTCCTCTCCTATACTACCTTGATTTGTGATTTTCCAAAACTACAATACTCTCGTGCAAATGACTACCATGTGTTTCCTGCATAAGGATTGCATCAAAACCTTGAGAACAACATTATCTTTTATTTTTTGACTCAAAAAGGGCGATATATTAGAAAAAACAGCTTGACCACTAAGATGTGATGCAGCTGCAGGAAACAAAAGACAGTAACTCAATTATAGTAGAGTACTGCAGATTACTTGAGAACAACATTATCTTTTCTTCTTGCTTACACTATTGAAATTTTGGATATTGATTCTCTTTAATTTATCCATTAATTAAAGGAAAGTTTGCTCAACCATTCCCTTTCACTTGGATATCTGCATTTGACTTGTATACTAGGAATAGGAATAGGAGTTTTGATATAAATATCTATACAGCCTGATTCATTCACTACGAATCATTGTGGTTGCGCTACTTTCCAGTTCTGCGAGGATTATTTGGTTAGCTATTTATCGTCATTGCCACTTTTATCTCATACTAGCAGTATGATCAATGTCTACCGTAATCAACCCGCGTCGAAATATTATACCCACAAGCCCACAACACATAAACTAGCTATAAAAGTTTTTTCAACAAAGGAAAAAGTAAAGGCTCCAAACAAAATTAATGGAGGTGATACTCTAGTCATTCAAAAAAGACATTTAAATTGTATCAACCCAGCATTGCCTTATCCACTAAGTCCACAACCACCACTACCAATAAAAGGTATTATTGCTAGTTTCCTAGTTGTTTTCCAACTATAGAGCCATTTATAGTGTATCTAAGACGTCCCTTCAGAAAGCTGTCAATCTTTTTCCAAATGACCAACACCAACAACAACAACAACAAAACAGGTCTACTTTAGGCAAAACACAAATTCTAATTTGAAAGTAAACATACACATACATGACTTGAAAGATTTTCTCTCAAGAACTTACTTCTAAATAATCAAAAAGTTCAATAATTAAACTAAATTCACTACAAGAGACAACCAAAGTGGCCAAGAAAATCAAAAGTAACCAACAACAAAGATAACACATAACACAAACCCTATTGGCAACCAAAATGAAGAACAATTAAACAGAAACACCCAGCTTCAAGAGAATCAAAACCTGATAAAAAAAAATCATACTCAACAGATCAAAAATATGAAAGAGATTGAGAAAACAACTAACCTACTACACTGTTGACAAAACCTTTGTTCCAAACCAGCAACAATGACCTTAGGAGACTTAGAATGCATGGCACAAACTTTATGCCTTGAATAATAAGCTTTAATATCACTCAGATCCAGCTTACAACCTTCCACTTGACATCTCGGAGGTTGCCCTCCTTGAACGACATTTCTTCTGTTCCGAGACGTCGCCGGCGTCGGCGGTGACAACGGAATCCCATCAGGAACACAAATAGATGTCGAACCAGCAACTGATTTAGCTGAAACTCCAACACCCACATCTTCAAAATAAATTTTCTTACCAAATTTCAAACCGTTGAGAGACGATGAATCAGATGAAACCGCCGTAACACCAGCACCTCCCCCACCACCAGCACCTCCACCCTTGGAAGATGAAGATGATGATGACACCCCGAAATTATTATTAGAACCTGAACCAACAATATCCATTGAGGGTTTTGGTATTGCTTCTTCTTCTTCCTCTTCTCTGTTTTAGGTATCTTCATCCATGGTTACTTTTTTGGAACCATCAAATAGTTAATAATAATAAAATAGGTTTGCTCAGAGAGAAAGAAAGAAAGAAACCAAAGAGGGGGGACGGGTGTTTATTATTTTTATCTTTATAGCTTAAAAAGGGGTGAGAGTGAGAGCAGTAAGAAAGCTGATGGTGGAGAGAGAGAAAGACATGATAGTGAAAAGAAACACAAGCTGTTAGCTCGCTCGGGGTTAAAGCTGTGTTGTGTTGTGTTTCGTTTACTGGTTACTTCTACTAACTATCTCCATCTCTCTCCGGACTTTTTGGTGGGAGCTTGTTTGATGCACTTTAAAGCCGACAGCTGCTCCTCTAAGGGCCATGCCAGCTCCTCTTGCTGCTCTAGTACTAGTACTCACGATACTTGGCTCTCTGTATCTCTGTAAAAATTATTGTGGAGAAGAAATATGTAAACAGGTCCAAGACAAAAGAGTAGAAAGAGAAGCACAGACAGAGTGAGTGAGTGAAAAATCAAACGAAGGATTCCAAGTACTTTTCGCCTTTTGGGTACTGTTTCTTTGGAGCTTTATATTTACAGTTTAACACTCCATTCTTGTGTTCTTCCCTTTGTAGTTTTCTGCGTAAAAAAAAATATGATGAAATTCCATAAATGCAGAAAATAGATGAGTGTTGAGACTTAGACCCCATCCTGCGGTGATAGACAGCAACCAATAGACAAATAATATGATATGTTTCATAGGAAGAGGAAACCAAGTAAAGATTATTTGATTTGGTTGTTTATTGTCTACTGTCTTAATTAATACAACTAGTTTAATTTATTAGCTTATCAATTGCTACATTAGAATGTCACTATCTTTAGCTTCTTTCTTTTTTCGTTTCTTTTTTTTTTCTATCCAAGTGTGAATCACTATCTTTAATTTTGGAAAGAACATTAAATTGGGGGATACATAAATTAATTGGGAGATATCTGCCGGTATGGTTTTTTGATACAGCCGGCATGGTCGATAGATTACCGACATTGAAAAACCATGTCAGCAATACAGTAAAGTATCCCCAATTAAGTGTTCTTTGTAAAGGATGTTTATTCTTTACCATATATTGATGGGAGTTACAGTATATTGTTCTTCTCGTTATTCTCTTTGAGACTGTTTTTAAGTTTGGAATCAGGATTTTTTTATCAGAAGTTCTTTTTTTTAAGTAATTAAGTACTCGGCTATCATGGCTTTCAGTGTTTTTTAGTGGTCGTCTGAGACTCTGAACCGGGTAATTTTAGAAAGTGGTTTTTTTTCTATGTAAGAAATCCGTCGAAAAACAACTCTGATAGATTTGATCGTACAGTTTGTATCGTTTAAGTATTTACCCTACGTTCTGTTGGAACCTAACCGGATAAACTTTGGTTTAGGTGATAATCAATTGTTACCCTATATAGACTTGTTGTTTAGGTCTACGTCTTGTCAATAGAAAACTAAAGTATTGTTGTACTAGTTAGGTTAGAGTGGGGTAAGTAACTGTCCACCTCCAGTTCCCCTCGTCCCGATTGGAGCTGTAAAATTTTATTGGGTGCAAAACTCTTTAGGGTGTCTAAGAGCAACCGCAGGGGTGCGACTAAAACCAAAGACCAAAAATCAAAAAACAGTCAAAATTTTGGGTTTAGTCCGTGGTGGTACGCTACGGTAGCCGAGTATATTTGGTCAAGCGGGGATATAAACTTCGTGTGATGCAGCGCGGACATATAATTCACGTCTGTATGAGGCGTACATTTGACTCACGCCCAGTGTGGGGCTAACATAACACAAACGCCAGACATGGGCCGAACATATAGTTCACGCCTGATGGGGAAGACGGGCATATAGTTTACGCCTGATGGGGCGTGCATAAAATCAACGCCTGAAGACAGGCGAGTATTATAGGTCCGCCCCGTGTACACACGTGTGGGCGTTAAAACTTATCTTCTCTTCTCGACCCTTCTCTTGTTTTTATCTTCTTCTTTTGTACCGCCTCACCAAAAAGAACTTCAACTCATAAGCCAAATCAAGTAAGTAACAACAGACAAACATTAACTGCTAAACTACTAAGCCAAATCAAGTAAGTAACAACAGACAAACCACACGCAGAACCAAATCATCTTCTCCTTGAGCAATTCAGCTTCTAGCTCATGTTTCTCGAATCCAAGATAATTCTTGAACAGAATCAACAATGCCTGGTAAGAACATAAACTCATGAAAATATGCATATCCATTCTCCCACATCTAAGCAATGCAGGATCAAGTTTCTCGATATGGTTAGTTGTGAACACAAATATCCTTTCACTGCCACAACAAGACCATAACCCATCAGTAAAATTTAACAAACCCGAGAGAGTAATCGAATTCCCACCGTGTTCTTCACCCATCGGACTAATAGACCCAATTCTCATCAGGTCATTCGGAGAAGAATCGTAATGTCCACCACTTCTTGCACATGATTTCTTCCTGTCATTCAGACTTATAGAACAATAGATGTCTTCGATCACGATAATCGATTTCGAAGTCGTTTTCATTAGTAATTAGTATTAACTTCAGTTAATTCAAGATCATATATATCATAACCAAGATAATTAGCCATAGCTGCAATCATCAAAACGGTTTTAAAATGGTCAGAGTGACAGACGGGGGTATAAAGTTTGCTCAACTATAGGCGTGAGCATTACGCACGCTTGAATGGGATGGACTTATATTGTTCGCCTGAATGAGGCGTGTATATAATTTTCGTCTGAGTGGGGCGAGGTTTAAGTGTACACCTGTTTTCAAACGAACATTTTGTGTACGTCTATTCTGGCGTGCTTTATATCAATGCCTAACTGAAACGTAAGTTATATTCACGCCTGACCAACGACACAGATATTATACATCCGCATCATGTGAAACGTAAGTTAAAAACTCTCCTATTAACAAAAGTACTTTATAACTTCGCTCGACCAAATTTGGTTTTGGTCTGGGTTTCAGACCAAATATACTCTGAGATTTGGTTTTAGTCTAGGTTTTACTCTTTAGTCCGTTCGACTGTGCCTGGTTTCTGGACCAGATTTATGGTTTTAGTCGTCCATTGTGGTTGCTCTAAAGGAGGGAAAATAAAAATTAGTGTTTTAACCACACACAAAAAAACAAATACGGGTAGCTATCTCAACTGGTCATCCATGTTCCTCAAAGGTTTGATGGACTCCAAGAAGTTCTGATAGACGCATTTATGTGTCTATTTTCATCTCTATTGTATATATTATTAGTACCCATTTTTGTACTTATTATGGTGTTTTATGTCTTTGTAGGTATTTTTAGAGAAATAAGCTCTTGCGACGAAATTGGCTCGTAAAGTGGTGCTTTACACCCCAGGATAGAGTACTAAAGGCACCCCAGAAATGCACCGGAAGCACCCCAGAAATACACCGGAAGAATCCCGAAAAAATGTTGGAAAAACCCCAGAAAAAAGTGTTAAAGGCACCCACAAAAATTACTAAAGGCACCCTAAAAATGGATAAGGGCACCCCCAAGGCAGCCGAGCTGCTAAAGGCACCCGCGTTTTGGATTCAGGGCACTTCACCTTCATCGTTTGAAAAATATTTTTGGCGGGAAAAAAATTCATTTTTCTGCAGAATTTTCTGTTGGATTTTTGGACGTGATTTAGTGAGATTAAATCCCTGAAACTTAATGGGTAGACGTGATATGACTATAGAAAGCTGGTATGGGTGTTGTTTCCGATCAAATTTGGCTTAATTACGTGTTTCAATCCAAAACAGTGGACACAAGTTTTCACGGGTTCAAGTGAATTTGACACGAGTTTGAGGCATGTAATGCATGAGTTTCGAGTGTGTTGCACTAAAAAGATTCATGAAGAAGATAAATAACGAAGTTTGACAGCTGAGAACGCGTGGAAGATCAAAAAATGGAAATTTTAGCCGTGGAGAATAATATTGATAAATGAAGATTATTTGGGAGATATGGCCGGATTAAATGAGGATTAGGAGTATAAATAGATTTCTACAGGTACAAGGAAGGGGTGTGGAGAGTTTGGGGAGCTGAGAAGAACCAGAGAGTCGAGAAATCAAGTTGCAGGAAAACTCCATTTTCTGCTGCTGCTGCTGCTGATAAACGCGAAGAACATTAGACGCAAGGTAACCGTCGTTCTTCAACAGTGACAGCGACACAAGGATGAGGGTCGTAATGCGACAGTGTTAACAACACTTCATTTTTATCGTTCTCTGTAACAGCTCAGTTTGTAACAAACAGAAGTGTTACAAACCCGGTTTTTGTCAATTTTCTCCTATTTCATCATTTGTGAACCATTTTTGAGCAATAATAAAGATGAATTTTGAGCATATTTCCATGATAATGATGAGCTAATTCTCGCGTAACCAAGACATGGAGGAAGCTATTGTTGCATGAATAATTGGTAATTATTTTACTTTTCTCTAATTTTGCAATTTATAATTCACTCAAATTACTGCTTTGCAGAATTTTAATTATTTGCATAATTTTTCCTAATTAGTTGTGATTCAATTAGATAGGTTATGCTTTGGTTAGATAATCTATGCTTAAGGGATACAATTAATGTTTGAGAATATGCTTGATAATTTGTGAATTAAGAAAAAGATATTTTAAAAATAATTAGAGTTTTGGAATTCTTATCATCATTTATTCATGTGTAATAGTGGAATCTAGTGTCTTGGTTATTTTCACTCTAAAAATTAAATCCTTAGTCCCAGTACCTCTTGCACCAATTGTACTATTTTTGTATATAATTTTTATTGATTTTAAAAAACTCGAATCTTCACAAATCTGAACGAACCCATTCTTACCACTATTTAAAATTACATCAAGTTCCAGGTTCGAATCCCCGAATTATTCACGTATAATTCGCGAACTACAGAGTTTGATATGGAAAGTAGAGTTAACTTGCCTCCCTTGCGAGCCTCATGAGGAACCAGCGAAGGGACCCAAATCGGATAAGGGGGTTGATTATGTCGCAAGGTGGGCAAGCTAACTCTACCTTCCATGTCAAATTCTGCAGTATTGCATCATCGAAGACTTGAACCTGGGACCACATGGAGCGCATCGAACCCAGAGGAAAGAGATGACCAGCTGAGCTAACCGTTTTTTTTTATAAAAAAATAATAATAATAAATAAAATTATAATGTAGGCTAGCACGACAACATGTTCAACTAATGTGGTAGTACGCTGTTGGAGCTTAGCTTGTTAGGCTTCCAACTATTTTCTAGTAATAATACTCTTTATCCAAAAATAAAATAAAATGTTATAATAATAAATAAATAATTGAAAAACTACTTAGCTAGTCAAGATATGAACAGTAGAGTAAGTAGCTCTCTATTTCATAGAGGACTTGTAATTCAAAAGGGTGTTGGAGCTCAACTTGTTGCTTGACTACCAACTAACTCACTCTAAACTTCTTGATATAATATTATTTAAAAAAAATTAAAAAATATATTTGAAGGGAAAAAAAGTGTTTGTCATGGCTAGGAAATTGAATAGTGGAAAATCAACCTGGTTAATTTGAGGCGTACTACTTTCTTCACCCACCTATATGAGAAGGATAAGGGGTGTCTAAAAATAGTGAAAGCACTTAGTTACCCTCACTACTAAAACTCAGATCGAATCTATTAAATTTCACTCTCTCGGGGACACAAGAGTGTCATGGATTAACAAATCATGTTGCAAGAATATCTTTATTTATAGATTTTCAAGGCTCTAGGTACCTTTGTATTCAAGCTAAAATAGCTTAAGATGCATGCAAGCACTTTCCCAGTTTACATGACATTCTTATTAGGAATTCATGTAAGCACGTGAAAAGTCCGCCTTGAAATGACACAGAAGAATATGCGTTATGGTTCAGGGTTCTGGAATGATAGTTCACAACGTCTAAGTAGCCTGTGAACCTATAAGCACTAACAGTGTCCAATAACACTCAAGACTAAACAATAATCCACAAACCCAAAGACCCGTACTTTCTAAGAATTAGTGTTGCTCCTAATCATAGAATCTTGATCACCCCAATATTTAGCATGATTTCTGCATAAACTTGTCGCCAATATGATCATGTTATCGTTAAATAGTCTAGATCTGAATTTGTAGCTCTAAATGACATGTTTAGAGTTATATTTGATGCAGAATTGAGATCTTGTTTGGCCAATAAACCTTTAGTAGAATGTTTCTATGAATAGAAATAATACTAGATGCATGATTACTGTCAATAACAGTTAACGTAAATGCTAGATTCGTTTAGATCTCGAAATTATGATATGAAATTAAGATATATTCTCATACTATATGCTAATCATCATTTGATCAATTGATTTTAACGTTAATCCTTATGCATAATAATTAAGCAGTGGTTAATCTATAATAATCTGATCTTTAATTAACCGACTCAAAAGTTTCCCCTCCAAAATTGTAAGGCGGTGATTTTTCAAAGTCAGATCTGGTCAATGATTCTCATCTTGACTATGTTTGCCATAAAAATCACGTATATAAGAACTTCTGTAATTGTGAAGCTATAAAATGGAATGCCAACACAGAAGGTTACTACCACCTCAACCAGATGTAACCTCACCGTTGCGACAAACTTAAATAACGCCAAATGTGGAATATGTTGGAGCAATGCTCGGTTGAACCCACGAGTTTTTTTATCTCAAGCTTGTTGTCGATGTTAGTTGATCAAAACTATATCTTGATTTCTAGTGTACTAAGTCAAGTCTTGGACTAGGTTATTAGTTGAGTATCAGACATCACCCTCGAAGAATGAAAAACTTGTGTATCATGTATGTGAAGACTGAACCATTCTATTTTACTCACTATCTTACCATTATATTTGTTGAGACGATGTCGTATGACTTCTAGTAGATTTACAAAGAAGAAGTTTTGAATCAAGCTTGTCTTGTTAAAAATTTCGAAATATGATTCTAGCAAAGATGTTCAATGATCGTTAACAGTATTAATTGTAAGTAATTTATTATTTGAATTAATTTGTGGATCAATTGAAAATTGCCCAGGAAAATGATTTTATCACGTGAGAATGTTTCAAACATCATAAGAGAGAAATATTGAACTATTTGATATTTCTGCTCAGAGTAGGTTGGCGAACCAGCTCGCAAACCATAGATATCCGAGTTTGAGAAATACAGGAAGGTTGGCGAACCAGTTCGCAAACCGTGAGTTCAGTTGGGAACAATTCATGAACTATTGTGAACTGAATTCTTGAAGTTGGTATTATAGGCTAGCAGTTGGCAAACTTGAAGTTTGGGCTGCCTTTTGGAGCTCATTCGACCATGTTTAAGCAATGTCAGGTATTAGAGAAGGATAGCCGACCAAGTCTAAGGGATATGATTGGTCGGTCATGGAAGGTTGGAGGTCAACCAAACTAGCCAGCTGAGAATGATTTGAGACTGACTTAATATGTCATGGTTAACCCTGGTTTGGCTTTATTGCTTTTCGACCATAATTGGGATCTTGATGCGACCAATCATGGGATATTCCTACTTAAAGCTTTTGAAAGCTAGTGCTTGGCTAATGGGAGCTAAAATACAGTGCCTCACGCAAAATTGAGTGAAATATGTAAATATTGCATGCTCACAAGAAAGCAAAATAGGTAAATATAATGTGCTCACACTGAATTGAGCAAAATATGCAAATTTTATATGCTCACACAAAATTGGGAAAATAATCAATTTTTGTGTGTTAGACACAAAATTGAGTAAAGTAAGCAAATTTTGCGTGCTCACGCAAAATTGAGTAAAATAAGCGAATTATGTGAGTTGACACAAAATTGCTAGATTTTTGTAATTCTTGTGTCTGGCACGATAATTACCTGATTTTATGAACATAGATGTGATGCTTCAATCAAGTATTTTTTATGTGCAGCTTGTTCAGGCATTGTAGTGAATGTATATGTCATTCAACTGAGAAGGATATTGATGTTAGGTAATTTTTAGGAATTTAGTCGTGGAATATAGCACTATAGAGAAGTCAATTTCACTTTATAGTGGGAAATCCATCTAGGAACTTGAGATTTATTGTGTAAAAATTATAGAATATATGGGAGCATTGCAGCGTGCACTATTCTAATAATTTTATACGTATGTAGATACTGAGTTATACAGTTGCACATTTATGTATATTTTCTGAGTTCAGTTGGGTGAAGCACATAGATATATATATACACAGAGAGATATGCATATGCACCCATTATAACTTAGTACTCCCTCTGTTTCTAAAGATAGGCTTGATTTCCTTATTTGGGTATGTCAAAAAGCAGGCTTGTTTCCATAAATGGAAATTCAAATGTTATGAGTTTACTAACCTACCCATGAAGGGACCACATCTCTCTCTTCCTTTTATCTTTTATCACCAAAAGGGGACATTTCTCTCTCCTTTTTTTCTCTGATATCAAATGAATGGGACCAAGGACAAATTAGGAAAAAGCATGAAGAACTGGCTATAATGATTGGTTTTCTTAATCTTTTTGCAAAACCAAACAAGCCTATCTTTTAGAAACGGATGGAGTACATTCTTTAAACACATACTAAAGTTTTTGCAAAACCAAACAAGCCTATCTTTTAGAAGAAGAGGGAGTACATTATTTAAACCCCTTGCAGAATGATGACATACTAAAGTTCAGTATTTCTGATGTTGCAGAAAGTACCAGATTTTTTACAATTTTCGCCTTACGCAAAAACCCACCATCAACAATTTCCTTAATTAAAACTCTTGTAGAAGATCCTCAGACTAGATTTCCTTATTTAAGTCGAACTCCTTTCTTGCTTGTATTTTCTCTTAATTTCCTTTTATGAACCTGTTTCCTTATCAAACACCCTCTTTTATTTAATTAAATACAAATTTTTATTTAAGTATTTAAATCCTTGTTAAGGAATATCCTCACTTAAATCAAACACTTCTATTTTTACTCAAATTCTTTTTGTATGACTTTCCCTTTTGAGATAGAAGATATGTCATGACTTCATTATGGAAAACCAAACCATGTATAGGCTTGATAAGGCGTGCCTACTAGGCCTTTACCGGACACCCCTTTCACGTTGACAACTCCTTGTCCCTTTAGAATTCATATATTATCAAATATTTCCTAATTTGATCAAAACTCTTCATATAAAACCCTTCTGTTTAGAGTGAAAAGCCTCTATAGCCAAATTTGGAACCCAAAACCGTGCACACCCCTTGGCTTGTGATGTGATTTTAATTGTTGTAGAAAAAGTGGTAATAAGATTCGTTCAACTCGGACTTGTGAAGAATAATTTTTAGACTTAATTAAGAAAACTAGAAAAATCAAAATAATG